>JAWPHD010009878.1:82500-99343 GCA_037043455.1 Cyrtodaria siliqua | reverse complement strand
TTTAAACTACAAAGGTTTGTATAGTTTTTATGAAGGAATAGTATTTATGAAGAATTGTATAGTATTTATGAAGGATTGTATAGTATTTATGAAGGAAAATGTATAGTATTTATGAAGGTTTGTATAGTACTTATCAAGAAGTGTGTATATAAAGGTTTGTGTAGGTTTAATGAAGAAATAGTATTTATGAAGAACTGTATAGTATGTATGAAGGATTATATAGTATTTATGAAAGCATGTATTGTATTTATGAAGGAATGTATAGAACTTATGAAGTATTGTATAGTATTTATGAAGGATTGTATAGTATTTATGAAGAAGTGTATATTACTTATGCAGACTTATATAGTATTTATGAAGGAATTTATATTATTTATGAAGGATTGTTAAGTACATGTATTGATGAAGGAATGTATAATAATTAAAATATGAAGGAATGAATAGAATTTCTGAAGAATTTAAGATTACTTTCTGGAGACTCATATTTTATTTATGAAGGATTGTATAGTATTTATGAAGGAAGAGTATCTATGAAGGATTGTATAGTATTTATCAAGGAGTGTGTAGTATTTATCAAGGAGTGTATAGAATTTATAAAGGAGTGATTAGTATTTATCAAGGAGTGTGTAGTATTTATAAAGGAGTGTGTAGTATCTACAAAGGTTTGTATAGTTTTTATGAAGGAATAGTATTTATGAAGAAGTGTATAGTATTTATGAAGGATTGTATAGTATTTATGAAGGAAAATGTATAGTATTTATGAAGGTTTGTATAGTACTTACCAAGAAGTGTGTATATAAAGGTTTGTATAGGTTTAATGAAGAAATAGTATTTATGAAGAACTGTATAGTATTTATGAAGGATTATATAGTATTTATCAAGGCATGTATTGTATTTATGAAGGAATGTATAGAACTTATGAAGGATTGTATAGTATTTATAAAGGATTGTATAGTATTTATGAAGAAGTGTATATTACTTCAGCAGACTTATATAGTATTTATGAAGGAATTTATATTATTTATGAAGGATTGTATAGTACATGTATTGATGAAGGAATGTATAATAATTAAAATATGAAGGAATGAATAGAATTTCTGAAGAATTTAAGATTACTTCTGGAGACTCATATTTCATTTATGAAGGATTGTATAGTATTTATGAAGGAAGAGTATCTATTAAGGATTGTATAGTATTTATCAAGGAGTGTGTAGTATTTATCAAGGAGTGTATAGTATTTATCAAAGTGTGTGTAGTATTTATAAAGGAGTGTGTAGTATTTATCAAAGAGTGTGTAGTATTTATAAAGGAGAGTGTGTAGTATTTATCAAGGAGTGTGTAGTATTTATAAAGGAGTGTGTAGTATCTACAAAGGTTTGTATAGTTTTTATGAAGGAATAGTATTTATGAAGAATTGTATAGTATTTATGAAGGATTGTATAGTATTCATGAAGGAAAATGTATAGTATTTATGAAGGTTTGTATAGTACTTATCAAGAAGTGTGTATATAAAGGTTTGTATAGGTTTAATGAAGAAATAGTATTTATGAAGAATTGTATAGTATTTATGAAGGATTATATAGTATTTATGAAGGCATGTATTGTAATTATGAAGGAATGTATAGAACTTATGAAGGATTGTATAGTATTTATGAAAGATTGTATAGTATTTATGAAGAAGTGTATAGTATTTATGAAGGATTATATAGTATTTATCAAGGCATGTATTGTATTTATGAAGGAATGTATAGAACTTATGAAGGATTATATAGTATTTATAAAGGATTGTATAGTATTTATGAAGGATTGTATAGTATTTATTAAGGATTGTATAGTACATGTATATATGAAGGAATGTATAGTAATTAAAATATGGAGGAATGAATAGAATTTCTGAAGAATTTAATATTACTTCTGGAGACTCATATTGTATTTATGAAGGACTGGACAGTATTTATGAAGGTTTGTATAGTATTATGAAGGATTGTATAGTATTTATGAAGGATTGTATAGTCGTTATGAAGAATTGTATAGAACTTATGAAGGTTTGTATAGTATTATGAAGGATTGTATAGTATTTTTGAAGGATTGTATAGTATTATGAAGGACTGTATAAACCTTATGAAGGATTGTATAGTCTTTATGAAGGATTGTATAGTATTATGAAGGATTGTATAGTATTTATGAAGGATTGTATAGTATTATGAAGGATTGAATAGTCTTTATGAAGGAATGTATAGAACTTATGAAGGATTGTATAGTCTTTATGAAGAATTGTATAGTATTATGAAGGATTGTATAGTATTTATGAAGGATTGTATAGTCTTTATGAAGGATTGTATAGTATTTATGAAGGAATGTATTGTATTTATGAAGGATTGTATAGTATTATGACGGATTGTATAGTCTTTATGAAGGATTGTATAGTATTTCTGAAGGACTGTATGGTATTTCTGACGTATTGTAAAGTATTTCTGATGAACTGTAAGGTGTTTCTGAAGGATTGTATGGTATTTCAGAAGGAGTGTATAATATTTCTGAAGGAGTAATATTTCTGAATGAGTGTGTAATATTCTGAAGGAGTGTGTAATATGTATGAAAGATTGCTTATTACTTCTGAGGATTCTAGTGTATTTTAGAAGGATTCTAGAGTATTTTGATGGAGTGTAAACTGTATAGTATTTCTAAAGGAGTTTGTAATATTTATGAAAGATTGCAAAGAATTCTTGAAATTTTGTATATATTTTCTAAAAGGTGAATTTCTGAAGGATTTAATTTATTACTGAAGGATGTATTTAAAGA
The DNA here is from genome assembly GCA_037043455.1 of Cyrtodaria siliqua. Taxonomy (NCBI): domain Eukaryota; kingdom Metazoa; phylum Mollusca; class Bivalvia; order Adapedonta; family Hiatellidae; genus Cyrtodaria; species Cyrtodaria siliqua. The sequence goes on along the minus strand of JAWPHD010009878.1, from coordinate 96,541 downwards.
TGTGTACATTATTATGTTTAGTTATTGTGGTTTTCATTTGGAACGCCTATTAGTTGAAAACATGGTGACAGCTGTGACCGCTTACCATAGAGTTATTCCATAGTATTAACTGAACATTTCCATGACCGTCGTCATACATAGTTCTGTATCGACATTATCAATTTATTAAAAAAGAATATAACGTTAGTATACCTGCTATAACAATATTCAAAAGTAACATCAATAAATGCTATTATAATAATCAACACGGACATTGACCAACCGATGTTAAAAAAACACATGACAATGTTGATTGATTTTCACTCAAAATGTTCAAGATATCATATATCCGTGCAGCTGCATTGAAAATGAATCACGATCGAGGCACTTTAATCAATTTATTTATATTTCAAATAACACATTTTCCAATTCACTCATCTTATCAAATGTTACACATTTTATTTAATTTAACACACAATGTATGCCTTTTCGCCTTTTTGATGCTAATGGCTGGGGTAATTTTACTTTAAGCGATTTAAAACAATACTATCAATTTAAATGAGTAGTTCTGTTTTTGTTTTATCAAAACCAGCGTTTTAGAAGAGGAAAAAAACTAGATCTACAAAAAAGAAAGAAAAATGTTTAATGTACTGAAACATGGAAGGAGGTGGAAGGGGTGCGGGGATAGAAAACAATGGCATTGTTGTAGACATTTGCTCATTTTAATGCGTGCAACGAGTCTTTACTCAGACATACCGTGAAATGGTTAAAGTACCCTATAGCAAAAGGCAGTCTGATTGGCTGAAAAGGTGAAGTCCCGTGTCTAATGCATAGATAAGCCTCGTTTTGATTGGATGAGAGACTAGGCGGGAAATTCAATTGTTTCCTTGAATTTATTATTTATTTCTGATTATTATTTAACATAGGTTTCATCCATATGATTTTGTTCCATGATATGGCATGGTAAAAAGAAAAGTGTGTGATTTTCATAAATTTGTTTGGGGATTTCCTCAAACTGTAGGGTCATGACCTTCGGAAACATAAATATGGCATTAAAAAAGGTCGATCCTCGCCTAAAAAAAGTTATTTTTTACATGTGTCTAAGTTGCATCTGTGCAGCAGGATAAGCCAAAAAAAAGCCTGGTTTTTTTGTTTACATGTCAGATGGAAAAACCTTACGCAGTAAGTCTATGGAAAATGCAAAAGTGATCTATGACCAAATAATTAAGAAATACTATACGTATAAAATCCTCCAGACATACTATGCATTATATAATAGGTTTTCATTTTCCAGAAAGATATCTTCTCTACACTCGTTGATATACATTAATCCTCCTTCTACTGTAATGCTGTGTTTACCTTGTGTTATATGCTGAATCTACTTGAAGACCATACTCAAAATTAATATGAGCATTCGGATACTGTACCTGAGGCTGAAAAACCAATGCAATTGCTTGCAAACGGAGTAAGTCATGTCAAGGGCGGAAACTCTTCTTATTTGCCCAACTTCAGCTTACTATATCCTGTTTCACTAACTGCACTCTGTGTTATTATCTTTAAGTTGATAACGTAATCCATATCATATTCTTGCAGTTCTTGAAAACTGTAGAACACACGTCTTAAAGGGGTACATGCTTGTTCTGGAAGTCTGTTATATTCAAAATGTTTCAATTCGTGTTATAAAGTTATTAATTTAAATGGATTTTGATGAAATTCAAATTTACCTGAGGTTTGTTTTTATACAATCTATGAATTTATGCACGCACACATTAGCAATGACTTGGTTATTATATAAAATATGGCTGATGCAAACCTAATATACAAATAGAAAGTCAATGTTATAATAAAATAGGATACATTAACATGTTAATAATTTCTCTTTCAATTTTATTAAATATTGATAATTTTATTGTCGTTGTGGTAATGACAAACTTCAAACCCCTGTTCTCTCAGTTTTGTTATTAGGTATAAAAATATCAATTTAAAAGTATTGCAGATCATTGGATTGGTTCGATAAAAGTCTATTTTAGAACATAATATCAAAAGCAAGACATATATTTACTATCAAAATTTCTTTCACTTCTTTTTCAAAAATACACTTAAATGTAGAATTACCCAACTGTCACTTATCAGATAACATGGCTTCTGGGAGTGTAATAAAGCCATGACTTATTTCTCGCAATATGCAGATGAGGACCGAATCACCGTGTTTGTGTACAGTAACATATTTATTCCCAATTGTTTACAGTGTATATCATACGATACGTTCAGACAACTTAAATAGTATCGTTATTTGAAATCTTACTTTATAAAAGCCATATTAGTAACCTTAAATTTAGTCTCGGCCAGCTAGACCGTATCATGCATATGTCTTACTTGCAGATATCAGTCTGGGCAGATTAGGCCAATTAAAGCGTCCACTAACGATTAGCACAATTTATTCGCGCGTTGTTTTTTTCACGCAAATATTATTATTGTTCTGGCCTTGAATTTGGATTAACCGTAGATTTTGAATGAAATTGAACTTAAAAAGTTTAAACTAACCCTGGTGCGTAACCTCGGATAGAACACATTACCGTGTAAAATGTAATTTCTTGTAAATAAAGTGTAATTATTTAGATACACTTTATGTTTAGGGCCTTTAGAATAGAAAATACAATTATTTGTCAATTTTAAGACAAACCCCTAGACCCCAACAAAAGCCTGACGTACCCCCTTTAATATGTGTCTGCACCGCTTTTTTACTCCACTAACGACGCGACGTCTCCCATGGCGCAGCATACTGGTGCCTTAGGATTAAGCAAACGACTTATTTCGCGCTCAGTTAGTTATGCGCTTGTACTGTATCATCCAAATGTATAAACAAATTCTCTCGACAAGCCACACACATAGATTCAAGCAATAGTAGCAGTAGTTAGTTATTTCTAATCCCTTTGAAATAGCTCGCACGTTTGTAACTTATTACTTTATAAATCATGTTTATATTTTAATATAAGCTAGTGATATATAGCATGCATTTGTATACCTTATGTCAGTGATAGTTTAGCTTGATATCTCCTTCTGATACTGGTACGAATCTGGTTAGAATCGTAGGAATCTATTTCAGTGATGGTAAAAGTAGGGTACGGTTCTCGGATGTATCCCCCCCCCCACCCCCACCCCCACTCTCTCTCTCTCTCTCTCTCTCTCTCTCTCTCTCTCTCTCTCTCTCTCTCTCTCTGTGCGGCTGGAAATAACCTATTATATTTTGTTGATTAGCCGTTAAACAAGAAATCAATATCTCTCTCTCTCTCTCTCTCTCTCTCTCTCTCTCTCTCTCTCTCTCTCTCTCTGGTGCGGCTGGAAATAACCTATTATATTTTGTTGATTAACCGTTAAACAAGAAATCAACTCAATTCTTCTGATACTGTGAAGAGATCCTGTTGAACAAACATGCCCATTAACTCGATATATTATACCTCATTTGCATATTCCACTCTTTGTTTAATGTGACATCATCCGGTCCATAAAGTTGCATATTGACCGGGCGCCCGGTCCGATAGCTATATTAACGGACGTGTGAAAAATTCGACGTCAAAATAAATAATAAAACGTATTGATTTCATTTGTTGGTCAGATTCGGTATAATATAACAAATAATGTATGGTGCTTCGGCCATATGAAGTTTATGGACAGGGCAGTCCATAAACTTGCATTTGGACCTCAGCAACAAACATTATCTGTTAAATACTCGACTATTATACTGTACGTTATTATACTGTACGTTATTATACTGTACGTTATTACACTGTACGTTATTTGCGTATTTTGCGTAATGTTAATCAGTGCAAACAGTTATGTCAACTAAGAGCCCAAGCCTATTTTTCTTTAAAAATAGTCCACATCAAAATTTGAATAGGATCCACGAACATTATCACAACTTAATACGTTTCACAGTGTGAAGTGAACATTCTTTTCATTGCTCGCTCATGACTTGTTTAAGATATAAGAAATTATAATTTAAATTTAGATGTTTGTATTAAAGTGACAGGAAAACCATGTTTTATAAGCGTTTTCATAATAAAGAATTTACATTTTTAATATAAGCTGGTGATTTTTTGATAGATACGAAAGATTCCCCACAGATTTTGTCAAATAATTCGATTTTCAATTAAGAGTTCCATTTACAGGTTTTTTGTAATAAATGGTTATGTTAATTCATTTTTCATTCGTATTGCGTCTGTCAACTGAATTTTACCTCACACTTATTTCTATTTGTTTACGTATTATTTTTTTTAAATAACCCCCATCGTTTTAATGAATATCTCCCATTTAGGTAGTTATATGAGAACTTCTTATGTGAGTTTTGTCAAAATACGAGGTTTACTTAGTAATACACCGGGGCCACAGGGTTTCTTCCGCGTGTCCTTGTCCGACGGATGGGGACATACATTGGTCGGTCTGCGTATCGGAATCAATTCTCCGAGCACTTGAAATAACAATGAAAAATGGAAATCTGGTCGATAGTAAAAGTAAAACAGGTTACCCGATTCCTATCTCTTGTTACCGACCCATGTGGTTTCCGGGCAAGAATAGGGTAACTGCTTTTTCACGCAGAGTTATTACCTTGACCCGTCTCAACACCCTCCGGAATTCATTTTAAGTTTAATTTTGGTCATGTTTATGAAGATATTCATCATCATCCATGTTTTTCTTCAGGTGCTACTCGAGTGGTGGAAAATATCAATGACCGTGGCTTCAGTGTAAAATGGAGTGTTTACAACAGAATTTTCAGTAAGTCTGCAGTTCCGCAGATGAGAAAGTTATATGTCCATTTTGCATGTTGTAATCTCGATGTAAATAGAGGGTGGGTCTTGGCGCTATATTGTGGACCGTCAAACCCAATTCAACTCGGTTTAACCGTAACCCTATTTCGGGTACCAATAGACAAATACTGCGTGCCGGCTACCAGACTACATCATCTGAACCGAGTACCAAAGCGAGGCTGTGACTGCTGGACTAGTTACCCTCGATTTTACTCTAACTGCAAGACTTGTCTTATACATGTATGCTTATTTTGAGTGATATTCATGAAAAATTCAGACATGCGATGTCGACCCATTTTCCCCATCGTAAGTACATTGTGGTTCGAGAATCAGCGCCAGTAAAACAGTACCATAAATAATAAAAATAAAATAAGCAGAATAGCATTTGTATTCCTTTTACCTCCTAGCCAAATACATGCGAAAAATCAAGATTTGTTTTTATTATATAGACTACACAAAAGGTAATAATTACTTAGTCATACTTTTCTGCAGGCTTAGTCGTTTTCTTTATATTTGTCTCCAATAATTTCTAGTTTGTTCTACCTATTCCTATATTCAATCGATGACATTTTATTTTATTGTTTTTAAATATTTTGTAGCTGCTTAACTTTAACATGAAATATTATTGATTTCAAAATAGTAGTGAGTGAAAGTAACGCAATATTGCCGTGTGTTCCTTTAATTAATCTCGTCCGTCGGATGGGGACGTAAACCGGGCGGTCCCGTGTATCGGTCTATCCTCCGAGCACGTTAAAGAACCATAGGAATCTATTCGATTATAAGAGAAGGGCAGGTTCCCGGATTCCTATGTATCCTTCCCCTCTCTCTGGGGCGGCTCTAAATAACCTATACTGTGTTGATGAGCCGTTAAACAACATTCAATTCAATTCAATTTCTTTAATTAATACACCATGCACTCCACTATCTATTTTATCAGCATACCGCAGCTTGGTACCACACACATAGCTATAATTTGTTGTTTCCCAATTTTGTAAGCGTTACGATTTTGAAAAAAACATGGTATATATTTGTTTACATATTCTTCCCTAATATCAGAACCTTTGCTAAATCCCTAGTCGACGTTTCGAACTGAAAACAAGATAGTGTTACCTCTATGCTCGTGAGTTTCAAAGGGAGCGAGGACCACTATCAATGACAGTTTGAATATTGGAGCCGACTGGGTAATCTGTGTTTTGACTTTCCGGCATCCGCTTCGCCGCTAGCAGCAATAATCAAAATACCGTTGGAACCATGATGCTTTTTGTTGAGCTTTTGTTTATTCTAAAAGTTTAAATTGTTTATTTTCAGATTATTGAAGATCTTCCTTAAATGCCAGCGCTTATTCTTGGGTATTTGACTTTCATATCCAATGAAAATTATATGCATTTGTATTTGTTTTTTGTTTGAATGGTCTTTAACATAACTTTTTAGCACATGCTAGGCATATATGACTGTCGATTTTTTATGGTAATGCCAGATCACCCCGTTTGTCCTGGGTAGACCCAGTACTGTAACCGCCGTTCGTCCTTAAGTATTACCAAACTGTAAGTAATGTGTGTGGCATGAACTACAGATGCTTTTCACTATGAATGTTAGGTATATACAAGGTCAACTAAACAGAGCACGACAATCTGGATATTGAAAAACTCCCGTTCCGTTAGCTTTTCTACATACCGACTTGCATAAGTTGTGCAGCATTATTAGTAATAACAATATTTCACAGCAAATGTTTTCGTTTTAATCCGTGTGGCATCAATAGGGTGTATTAATTGTTTTATAGGTATTTAAATACTCTTTTGCACCAATAGGGTATTTCAACATGTATTAAGTATTTTCATATGTATTTACACACTCTTTTGTACCAATGGGGTATGTCAACCACAAGTATTAAGTACTTCCATATGTATATATATACTCTGTTGTACCAGTGGGGTATGTCAACCACAAATATTAAGTATTTCCATATGTATTTCCATCCACTTTTGCACAAATAGTGTATGTCAATCTCAAGTATTAAGCATTTCCATATGTATTTATATACTCGTTTGTACCAATGGGGTATGTCAACCACAAATAGTAAGTATTTCCATATGTATTTACACACTCTTTTGCACCAATAGGGTATGTCAACCACAAGTATTAAGTATTTACATATGTAATAACATACTCTTTTGCACCAATAGGGTATGTCAACGACTAAGAGTCAGTATTTCCATATGTATTTACACACTCTTTTGCACCAATAGGGTATGTCAACAACAAGTATTAAAGGGGTTGTTCTATTCTGGAACTAGCTTCATTTAAAAGGGCTTTAAAACTCATGAAAAAAGCTGAAAGAATTATCAAAATATTATAACAAATACAAGAGATATGATCTTTTAAAAATATTCAAAAAATCTCAAATGGAGGCAGCCATCTTGTATTGATGACGTCATCGCGCCGTTTTACCATTTATGGCATATTGATGAATATCATTTAAAACAAAGAATATCTTTGCAAATACATGTACATCGTAAAATAGCATATACAGTATACATATTTTACTTTGTAATTGTAATTTAATACATTTTTTTGTTTTAAACACTATTTATTATCTATTTTCCATATATGGAAAAAGGCGCGATGACGTCATCATTCAAAGATGGCTGCCTCCATTGGAGTCTTTTTGCACATTTTCAAAAGGTCATATCTCCTGTATTTGTTCTGATATTTTGATAATTTTTTCAGCTTTTTCCATGTTTTAAAGCCCTTTTAAATGAAGCTAGTTCCAGAATAATGCAAAGTATTTACATATGTATTTACATACTCTTTAGCACCAATAGTGTATGTCAACCACAAGTATTAAGTATTTCCATATGTATTTACATACTCTTTTGCACCAATAGTGTATGTCAACCTCAGGTATTACGTACTTCCATATGTATTTATATAGTCTTTTGTACCAATGGGGTATGTCAACCACAAATAGTAAGTATTTCCATATGTATTTACACACTCTTTTGCACTAATAGGGTATGTCAACCACAAGTATTAAGTATTTACTTATGTATTAACATACTCTCTTACACCAAAAGGGTATGTCAACAACAAATAGTAAGTATTTCCATATGTATTTACACACTCTTTTGCACCAATAGGGTATGTCAACCACAAGTATTACGTATTTACATATGTATTTACATACTCCTTTGCACTAATAGGGTACGTCAACCACAAGTTATTAAGTGTTTCCGTATGTATTTACATACCCTTTTGTACCAATAGGGTATGTCAACCACAAGTATTAAGTATTTCCGTATGTATTTACATACTCTTTTACACCAATAGGGTACGTCAACCACAAGTATTAAATATTTCCGTATGTATTTACATACGCTATTGCACCAGTAGAGTACCTGAACCACAATTATTAAGTATTTCCATATGTATTTGCATACCCTTTTGTACCAGTGGGGTATGTCAACCACAAGTATTAAGTATTTCCATATGTATTTACATACTCTTTTGTACCAATAGGGTATGTCAACCACAAGTACTAAGTATTTCCATATGTATTTACATACTCTTTTTCACCAATAGGGTACGTCAACCACAATTATTAAGTATTTCCATATGTATTAACGTACTCTTTTGTACCAAAAGTGTATGTCAACCACAAGTATTAAGTATTTTCATATGTATTTACATACTCTTTTACACCAATAGGGTACGTCAACCACAAGTATTAAGTATTTCCGTATGTATTTACATACCCTATTGCACCAGTAGAGTACGTGAACCACACTTATTAAGTATTTCCATATGTATTTACATACCCTTTTGTAACAATAGGGTATGTCAACCACAAGTATTAAGTATTTCCATATGTATTTACATACTCTTTTGCACCAATAGGGTACGTCAACCACAAGTATTAAGTATTTCCGTATGTATTTACGTACTCTTTTGTACCAAAAGGGTATGTCAACCACACGTATTAAGATTTCCATATATATTTACGTACTCTTTTGTACCAATAGGGTATGTCAACCACAAGTATTAAGTATTTCCATATGTATTTACATACTCTTTTGCACCAATAGGGTACGTCAACCACAAGTATTAAGTATTTCCATATGTATTTATATACTCTTTTGTACCAATAGGGTACGTCAACCCACTAGTATTAAGTATTTCAATATGTATTTACATACTCTTTTGTACCAATAGGGTATGTCAACCACAAGTATTAAGTATTTCCATATGTATTGACATACTCTTTTGCACCAATAGGGTATGTTAGCCACAAGTATTAAGTATTCCATATGCATTTTTATACTTGTTTGTACCAAAAGGGTACTTCAACCACATTTATTAAGTATTTCCATATGTTTTCCATGTATTTACAGACTCTTTTGTACCAGTAGGGTAAAACGCCACAAGTATTAAGTATTTCCATATGTATTTATATACTCTTTTGTACCAATAGGGTATTTCAACCACATTTATTAATATTTCCATATACATTTATATACTCTGTTGTACCAATAGGGTATTTCAACCACATTTATTAGGTATTTCCATATGTATTTACATACTCTTCTGTACCAACTGGGTATTTCAACCACATTTATTAAGTATTTCCATATTTGTTTGCATACTCTTTTTATTGATGCTTTTAATAATAAAAAAAATATATGTTTATGACAAAAGGGACAAATGTTGTGGATAACAAAATATATACATGTCTTTCAGCAATTGAATATGAGGGAAAGTTATTTATTTTACAGTATTAATTTTCATTTGTGAAATACATTGATTATACAATGTGCACATATGTTCAACAACTAGAATACGTATATTACTGTATCCAAGCAAAGGTCAAACCGTTCAGAGATTGATTCGGTTTGTTTTCTATACATGTCACTCACGTACGTTTACAACCTCTTCGGTCAATTTGTAGTTCTCGATAACATCCTTTCTCAAAGGATATTAAGATAGTTCTACATCTGATTCAGGTTATGACAAAAAAATACCAAAAAAAACATGCTGCATTTAATCATTCAGTACATTCTGCTTAGTGCTTATAGTCTATATTTTATAAACTGAACAAGGCAAGAAAAACACATCGATAATTGATGTTGGCTATTTTCAAGACAATTATTCAAAATACCTTGAAGCGGTTTAAGTTTAATTTAATCAGTACTTAAGGGATTTCAATAGCAAAAATGTATTTTTATCAAAAAAGCTTTTGGATCCTTGGATGCATTCCAACAGTCCTTGGATGCATTCCAACAGTCATACATGTCACTCCCTACTTGTATGGCCACCCTGCAACCCTGCAACGGTGACGCATAAGTCACGATTTATGTTTGCCTTCGCCATAGCTCAAATTAACCTATGGTTCCAAACATGCCCATTTCCTCATTTTTTAAATGTTTGCCCTTAAAAATAATCATCAATTTTTATTTATTTTTTCAGTTGACGTGCACACAGTGAGAACATGAAACAAACATACGAGGGGGAAAAAGAGAGACAACAACACACAGAAGTTTACAGAGAGCTCTTAATGGAAAATAGAATATGATGCATTGATTGACTTTGCATTAATGTCATTTCGTATGTTAAATGCATAATGCACATCCTTTGGCACGTTTACGATTGTTATTTTTTAGTTATTATAGACAGCAGCGCTTCAAATGTTTTAGCGTCGGCCATCTGCAAAAGTAGGGTTTTAAATAAAATATAGTTCTGTTTTAAGCCAATATAATGGACACAAAAACACAGTGCTTTATTATAGACATCAGCAGAGCATTCAGAAAGTTGTTTCTTTAACCTAGGCATCCATGATGATTAAAATCCAGACATAATGCTGTGCCATTGAGCGAGTCGACTCTCCGTACACTGGCGGAGGAACTATACACCTTAGAGCACTATTAATCCAAAGATGTTTGACTACATATCGCTATGTTCGTTAATGATCTTTTCATGTTTTTTATTCTTGGTCTGTTTTAATACAGACGGAACGAATGATGCAAACAGAGTTTATATTTGGTGCGATCAAATGTACACGATTTCATTCCTTAAGTTGAATTTATATACACGCGTTCATAATAGTTGTTTCCACAGAACGATCTATTAACACTGTTCATTTAGTCTTGGGCATGAGAAACAAGAATACTTTCACTATAATGGCGAGCTCTGACTGTATACGCGTGTTTAAATCGCGCCTTTTTATCATATATGGCACATTGATATCATATATGGCACATTGATATCATATATGGCACATTGAAAAAAATGTATTTTAAAGCAAAGAAAATCATAGCGAATGTAAAATAAGAACACAATTTATACATTTTAAATCTGTATATTAATTTTTAAATTTGCGATGATTTTCTGTGCTTTAAACTATATTTTGTCAATATGCCATATTTGGTAAGAAGGTAAAAAGGTGCGACGACGTCATCGTTCCAAGATGGCCGCCAATAGATGTCTTCAACTCCCAGAACCGGTGTGATAATTGGAGTCTGGAGTCGCTCAAGGTTATCACATGTGATGATGGACGTCAAGTGTTCCTGTATTTCCTGAAATATAAGTAAATTATTCAAATTCTAGATGCCGGAGTTTTACAACGGTACTCTTTGTTAATCGTATTGAGTCTTGAAATTGAATTAGAAAAATAGTGTAGGATCTTGACAAAGCTGTAGATAACCTGAGTATTTGAGATCAGAGCTGTAGATAACCTGAGTATTTGAGATCAGAGTTGTAGATAACCTGAGTATTTGAGATCAGAGCTGTAGATAACCTGAGTATTTGAGATCAGAGTTGTAGATAACCTGAGTATTTGAGATCAGAGCTGTAGATAACCTGAGTATTTGAGATCAGAGCTGTAGATAACCTGAGTATTTGAGATCAGAGCTGTAGATAACCTGAGTATTTGAGATCAGAGTTGTAGATAACCTGAGTATTTGAGATCAGAGCTGTAGATAACCAGAGTATTTGAGATCAGAGTTGTAGATAACCTGAGTATTTGAGATCAGAGCTGTAGATAACCAGAGTATTTGAGATCAGAGTTGTAGATAACCTGAGTATTTGAGATCAGGGCTGTAGATAACCTGAGTATTTGAGATCAGAGCTGTAGATAACCTGAGTATTTGAGATCAGAGTTGTAGATAACCTGAGTATTTGAGATCAGAGCTGTAGATAACCAGAGTATTTGAGATCAGAGTTGTAGATAACCTAACTATTTGAGATCAGAGCTGTAGATAACCAGAGTATTTGAGATCAGAGTTGTAGATAACCTAACTATTTGAGATCAGAGCTGTAGATAACCAGAGTATTTGAGATCAGAGCTGTAGATAACCAGAGTATTTGAGATCAGAGCTGTAGATAACCTGAGTATTTGAGTATTTAACTCATACTTGTTTTACAAATACCTCTTTTTTAATGTGAGTATCATAACTCATTATTATACTACAAATACTCCAAACAAGCATGATTATGTTATGTTATGTTGTGTCCTGTTTTAATCCATATTTACATGACGAAAAATGTATAAGCATGTGTCTAATATTATAAACAAAGTCATACAGCGTTCTTTTTTCCTTAATTGCCATTTAAACAGAATAGTCGTTCTTTTAAATTTTATTAATTAAATCAAATTTGAAAGCATGAACTATTTAAACAAGAACATCGGTAGAACCGATGGATGCTCCCCGAAATAACAACTATCCACAACTTATCATATGGCCTTGTATCACCCAGCAGTATTCAACTGGCAGTTCATCAGTAGTTGTTGACTTATGCTTCAGACAATTATTACAAGTATAAAATTACAAAGGGCAATAACTCTAATTAGAATGAAGATTGGTTGTAGATCTCTGCACTTCCTCTCATTGCCCTCTATCATTGTGTGAAGTTTCATTGCAATCCAATCAGTAGTTTTTGAAGTTATGGTCCGGACAATAATTCTAAGTATAAAATTACAAAGGGCAATAATTCCAATTAATTTGATTAAGACAGAGTTATGGTTCTTTCACTCTGCACTTCCTCTCATTGTTCTCTATCACTGTGTGTAGTTTCATGTGTGTAGTTTCATGTGTGTAGTTTCATTGCAGTCCCATTAGTGGTTTTGAAGTTATGCTCCAGACACACATTCTAAGTATAAAATTACACAGGGCAATAACTCTTATTTGAATGATGACAGAGTTATGATTATTGCACTTTGCATTTCCGTTTATTGCCCTCTATCATTATGTGAAGTTTCACTGCAGTACCAACAGTAGTCTTGAAGTTATGTTCCGGACAAATATTCTAAGTATACAATTACAAAGGGCATTTACTCTCATTTGAATGCGGTTCTTGCACTCTGCACTTTCTCTCATTGCCCTCTATCATTGTTTGAAATTTCACTGTAGTCCCATCAATAGCTTGGAAGTTATGCTCCAGATAAAAATGTTAAGTATAAAAATATAAAGGGCAATAACTCTGATTTGAATGATGGCAGCGTTACGGTTCTTGCACTCTGCACTTCATCTCATTGCCCTCCATAATTGTTTGAAGTTGTATTGCAGCCCCATCAATAGTTTTGAAGTTATGCTCCGGACAAAAGCGGGAAGGACGGAAAGACAAAGCGGCGACTATAAGCTCCCTCAAAAATGTCGGGGAGCATTAACACGTGTTTTACCCTGAACGTGTTCCTTGTTACTCATTCATTTTGAATATGTTGGGTAAACACTCATAGCAGTCAAAAGGCATCCGCAGCTCTGTCTTATAGGCCCTGAGGATCGTTGTTACTCCGAGTTTTATTTGAAAATAAGTCCTTAATTATGGTGACGAAATGTAAACTTTGTAGCCGAAATTAAGGTTTTATCTCAGACCCAGCCTACCCCGTTTTTGCTTCTTGGAGAAGAGGTTGGATGGGCTATGAAAGTTATTACTCGGACCACGTACTGTTTGGGTTGCGAGAATGGTATTTCATTGATGTCATTATTGCGATTGATTGGTTTCGAAAATAAAAAAGGTTATTCAACACTTCTGGATTAATTTAGTTCAAGAAATTTAATTATTGATATTTAGAAATATAATTATTGATAGCAATACATTTAATTAATATCATTTGTATTTAGTTTTTTGCAATATTCATTATATCAATTCCCTATTTTTTATTTCTTTAAAAATTAGATCTAGTGAATCGAATGATTGATACTGACACTTAATATAGATAAATGATCGATATTGTTATATACGTTTAATTATCAGATTTGAACCAGAAA
>JAWPHD010009878.1:0-77500 GCA_037043455.1 Cyrtodaria siliqua | reverse complement strand
TATAGTTCAACTATAAGAAGCGTTTAACTTTCCGGAAATAATGAAAATCTGTATATAAGTATTTTTATTTATAACCCTGTTCAAACCGGTGACCACTAACTTATTTCGTATATGGTTAACATTCCGTAATTCAGTCGTGTATGTGCCAAGCACAGTAGTACATCGTACTAATATTCAGTAGTTTTCCCTCAAATTCATTAGTATACATTCAGTAGTATATCCCTCAAATTCAGTAGTATATGGCTAAAATTCATTAGTACATATACAGATACTTTTAGTTTTGAAATTTCAACTATTTAAAACATTTAAATTTTCTGGTAAGTATATCTTAACTAAAAGACTTCATCCCCGGCGGGATTCGAACCCGCGACCTCTGGATTAGAAGTCCAGCGCGCTATCCGCTGCGCTACGGGGACTCCATGATACACCAATTTCTGCGATTAATTATCGGTTTATCAAATACCAGTTGCCACGGCGTTTATTACATAAGAGTATTGGGGGGAAAAAAACGCTCTCAATTCCGAAGACATGCAAAACAACATGATTAGGTGTACTTTATTTCCCTTGATGTTGATCTTTAAAACATGGAAAGTACAGTTACAATTTATGATTGATAGTTCAACTATAAGAAGCGTTGAACTTTCCGGAAATAATGAAAATGTGTATATAAGTATTTTTATTTATAAACCTGTTCAAACCGGTGACCACTAGATCCAGCGTGCAACTTATATTGTATATGGTTAACTTTCCGTAGTTTATCGCCCAAATTCAGTCGTGTATGTGTCAAGTACAGAAGTACATCGTACAAATTCAGTAGCTATGACTAATATTCAGTAGTTTTCGCTCAAATTCATTAGTATACATTCAGTAGTATATCCCTCAAATTATATGGCTTAAATTCAGTAGTATATGGCTAAAATTCATTAGAACATATACAGATACTTTTAGTTTTGAAATTTCAACTATTTAAAATATTTAAATTTTCCGGTAAGTATATCTTAACTAAAAGACTTCATCCCCGGCGGGATTCGAACCCGCGACCTCTGGATTAGAAGTCCAGCGCGCTATCCACTGCGCTACGGGGACTCCATGGTATACCAATTTCTGCGATTAATTATCGGTTTATCAAATACCAGTTGCCACGGCGTTTATTACATGGAGTATTGGGGGAAAAACGCTCTCAATTCCGAAGACATGCAAAACAACATGATTAGGTGTACTTTATTTCGCTTGATGTTGATCTTCAAAACATGGAAAGTACAGTTAAAATTTATGATTGATAGTTCAACAATTACTTTCCGGAAATAATGAAATAATAATAATAATAAATTCGGTAGTATATCCCTCAAATTCAGTAGTATATGGCTTAAATTCAGTAGTATATGGCTAAAATTCATTAGTATATTCCTAAAATTCAGTAGTATAAGGCTTAAATTCAATTGTGTATCCCTAAAATTCAGTAGTATAAGGCTTAAATTCAATTGTATACGACTAAAATTCATTAGTATATCCCTAAAATTCAGTAGTATATGGCTTAAAATCAGTAGGTTATAGCTCAAATGCATTAGTATATTGCTCAATTGCAGTAGTATATGACTAAAATTCATTAGTATAACGCTCAAATTCCGTAGTATATGGCTCAAGTTCAGTAGTAACTTCGAGACATATGCATACACTACTGAGTTTGAGCCATACACTACTGAGTTTGAGCCATTAACTACTGAATTTGAGTCATAGACTACTGAGTTTGAACCATATACATATACTACTGATATTAAGACTATACTACTGA
This sequence comes from Cyrtodaria siliqua, assembly GCA_037043455.1. Lineage (NCBI taxonomy): Eukaryota > Metazoa > Mollusca > Bivalvia > Adapedonta > Hiatellidae > Cyrtodaria > Cyrtodaria siliqua. Next base: position 75,708 of record JAWPHD010009878.1, on the reverse strand, counting down.
GTTTGAGTCATGTACTACTGAGTTTGGACCATATACTACTAAATTCGAGGCATATACATATACTACTAAGTTTGAATCATGTACTACTGAGTTTGAGCCATATGCTACTAAATTTGAGGCATATACATATACTACTGAGTTTGAGTCATGTACTACTGAGCTTGAGCCATAAACTACTAAATTTGAGGCATATACTACTGAATTTAAGTCATTTACTACTGAGTTTGAGCCATATACTACTGCATTTGAGCCATATAGTAATAAATTTGAGATACATACTAATGCATTTGATACATATTCGACTGAAAGTAATTCATCTACTACTCACTGTGGTCCTTGCATGCTGCGATTTCTTTTCCGAAATTTAGTCGTATCTGCTGACTTTGAAAGAGATACTAATGCATTTGAGACATATACAACTGAATTTCAGCGATATAATTCTGAATTTGAGACAGATACTACTGAATTTGAGTCATATACTACTGAATTTGACTTCGCTGGAAACCAGTTGCACGGCGTAGTAGATGTGCAAACTGTTTCTAGAATACGCTCATTTTCAAGAACATACAAAACTAGATTCGTATGGTAAAACGATTTGTTGAACATTCTGATTATATGGATGGCAAATTACAGCTTTGGTATTTCTTTCTTCATTAGAATGTTCATTTTCGGCGGGAATCGGCCCGCGACCCCTGCGCGCTATCCACTGCGCTACAGGGACTCCATGTCATGTGACTGATCATCCGCCGTTACTCATGATATGTATTTACTAAAAGTATTTATCCCCGGCGGGACTCGAACCCGCGACCTCTGGATTAGAAGTCCAGCGCGCTATCCACTGCGCTACGGGGACTATATATTATACAATCATAATCTATAAGTTAGTATTATAAGGATACAGATAATCCTTTAATCTTTTAATCAATAAACGAAGTTTATAGAAAGTCGTTTTAACGCAATTTCGTACGTGTTTGATACTGTAGAGACAATACAAGCGTAGCTTAGATCTAAATGCTATTGTAAATGCGATACACATCAAAACAGTGGGAAATAAATTCTAATATAACTAAGAATTATATCGCCTTAAACGCACACTGCTCAACAATATGTATTTATTCGTCGATCGCGCATATTGTCAAATTGACCAAAGTTTGGCTTATTTTTTGTTACCATATATTTAACTTGTTATTTTAAATAAAGGAAAATATCTTAACTTGTCAAATGTACTTAATAATACCGTCAACGTTTCTGTCGTAGAAAGATTCGAGTAATGTTAAGTTGTAAACAATATGTTTATATATAGACAAATTGAGACATATATAGACAAATACTACTGAAGTTGAGTCGATATAATACTGAAGTTGAGTCGATATAAAACTGAAGTTGAGCGCTACGGGGACGGGGACTTCGAACCATATATAACTGAATTTGAGCCTTATATCCCTAAATTTGAGTCAATTACTACTAAATCTGAGACATTTACAACTGAATTTCAGCGATATAATTCTGAAGTTGAGTCGATATAATACTGAAGTTGAGTCGATATAAAGTCGATATAATACTGAAGTTGAGTCGATATAATACTGAAGTTGAGTCGATATAATACTGAAGTTGAGCGCTACGGGGACGGGGACTTCGAACCATATATAACTGAATTTGAGCCTTATATCCCTAAATTTGAGTCAATTACTACTAAATCTGAGACATTTACAACTGAATTTCAGCGATATAATTCTGAATTTGAGACATATACTACTGAATTTGAGGCACATAATACAATACTGCTGAATTTGAGTCATATACTACTGAATTCGACATGCGCTGGAAACCAGTTGCCACTTCGTAGTAGAGGCGCAGTATTGCAAACTGTTTCTAGAATACGCTCATTTTCAAGAACATACAAAACTAGATTCGTATGGTAAAACGATTTGTTGAACATCTGCTGATATTGAGGGCAATTTACATCATTCTTTGGTATTTCTTTCTTTATTAGAAAAATCATCGTCGGCGGGATCGCTCCCGCGACCTCCTGCGCGCTATCCACTTCGCTACGGGGACTCCATGTTAAGTGATTGATCATCACTCCAACTATTCGAAGCATTCAAAGATGTATTTACTAAAAGTATTTATCCCCGGCGGGACTCGAACCCGCGACCTCTGGATTAGAAGTCCAGCGCGCTATCCACTGCGCTACGGGGACTATATATTATTACGGTGCGACCATTATTTGTAAATTAGTATTATACGGATACAGATCATCCTTTAATCTTCTAATCAATAAACGAAGTTTATAGAAAGTCGTTTAAAAGCAATTTCATACGTGTTTGGTACTGTAGATACAATATAAGCGTAGTGTGTATCATTGTGTTTAACTAATGCGATAAACATCAACACAGTGAGAAATAAATTCTAATATAACTCAGAATTGTATCGCCTTTAACGCCCACTGCTCAACAATATATATTTATTCGTCGATCGCGCATATTGTCAAATTGACCAAAGTTTGGCTTATTTTTTGTTACCATATATTTATCTTGTTATTCTAAATAAAGAAAAATATCTTAACTTGTCAAATGTACTTAATAATACCGTCAACGTTTCTGTCGTGGAAAGATTTGAGTAATGTTAAGTTGTAAACAATATGTTTATATATAGACAAATATAAGAAGAACAATTAAAACTGTTCAATACAGCGCATTGAGTAACAATGGTATCGTTTAATCTTCAGTTTCCAATCTATTCTTTGATTGTCAATATTGTTTTTGGATTGTTTAACACAACAACAAACATTCCGTTGTGCGTCGTTTTTATATCCTGGTTATGTTCATGGCATTAGTAAGATATGCCGTGACAAAATATGTACAAAAGGAAGTCCTCCTCGGAATTTATGGAGCCCAATACAACAAAATGAACATTATCATTCATTTGATACCATTTAAATGTCGACATGTTTATAGTCATGAAAACATGGAATTGAATGCTATAGACAGAATATGTAAGAAAGGAAGTCCTCCTCGGAAATTATGGAGCCCAATACAACAAAATGAACATTGCATTTATTTGCTACCATTTAAATGTCGACATGTTTATAGTCATAAAAACATGGAATTGAATACTATAGACAAAATATGTAAGAAAGAAAGTCCTCCTCGGAAATTATGGAGCCCAATACAACAAAATGAACATTGTCATTCATTTGCTACCATTTACATGAAATCATGGAGTTAAACGCATTTCTAAACCAAACTATCACAGTACCTTACACACTGAAAGGAAGAATGGGTGTGTGTTTTCAAGTACAACATTTAGCAAATATGTTATGTGTTTATTTTAGCGGCATACGTAATTTGACATTTAAATCGCACACAGAGTATAATATGCCCTTAGAACGAATGTTAACGTGTCTAGAAGTCATTTTAAAAAAAAAAATTGAAATACAGAAATTAACAAATTTCTTTAAAGCAAACACAAATTATATGAGAAAGACAGAGCAATTATGCAAAGTAAAACACATTTGCACCAATATGTAATATTTGTTTAACCAAATCACCGTGATATCTACACACTTTCATATATGTTATCCATTTAAAAGTGTGCACAATCAAATTAAAAACACAAAACAGTCACCCCTACTAAGCGTCTGTACCAAATACTTCTCTTTCAGCTAAATTCCATTTTTAAAGGAAAAATCGCAACAGACACAATCTCTAAATTTGTGAACCCTAATTTTCGATGTATAGCATCCCAACACTTGACATGTAAACCGAAAGTCAAACATATTTCTATAAAGTCATTTAGGTTAATGCAATACATCTTGACGTAAACTTAGGACCATAAAACTCAATCTATATAATTAGGGTTCTCTTATTTCATTTCTGCTAAAGGTGAATCAAGAACAACTCCGGCAGCAATACCCTTTGATCATTCGGCTTGTGACCACTCGCATTTTAACTGGCATCTCCATTTACTTTAGATTTACTAATACACGTCGTAATGAATACGTATATAACGTTTAACAATACGGTAATAAATAATTCAACGTTTGTATAATATAATAATCTAGTATGTATGTACACAGATCAAATATTCATTGTCACATATTCAGGTTAAGTAAAAATACTGGCATAAATAACGTAAAAAACATCAAGCGTAATCACAACATAGATTATAAAGTTTTTTTATTTTGTTTTTTTAAAGGGTAGCAAAAAGACGTCAAGCAAAATCGTCTTCCTAGAGCTTGTAGTCGAGTTGAGGACTTTAATATTCGTATTCCTTGTACAACTTAAACGCTACTCCGTCAGGGCTACCGTAAACATACACTTCGAAAAACCTTTATTATCGTAACCATGATCTACTTTTTAAAACATAAAAGTAATTTAAGAACTTTTCTGCGACAAGGTCTATCACAGCCTGACTATATTTATTTCTCAACCAATTTTGAAAAGTAACGTGTTTTTTATTTACCACTAAAATTCCAGTTCTAATGATATATTATATATGGCCGTATTGAAAAACCTTTGACTGAAACAATAATTACTATTGTTTTAATAACAAACAGCAAAATGACATTTAGACGTTCATACTGATACTCGAGCAAAACAAACATTATAATGACATTCAACTATTCCAAATAAAAAGAATGATATACACTTCATTATAATGTGTGTTGTTGGATGGAGGGGCCAATTTTCCAAAAATATATATATCCCGTCCCGGTATTTCACAAATATATTATTATTTAGCTGTAACCTTATAAGTATAATACTAAATAGTTTCTAGAGGTTATTTTCCCTCTAATAATGACTAGTTTTTTTTAAAATATATATCGTTTCTGACGCCTAAAATGCTGCATTGCAGTTGCCCATAAAACACATTTTAGAAAAATAACTGTTTTGCTTATTGACATAAAGAAAATAAAAAAAAAAATTATGATTTTAAAAGTCATGAACGTATTATGTTGTTGCAAAGTTTATTCAGATATATCAATTATCAAATATTTAACCTGCTTTTTTTTCTGGATCTCCGTGATGATCATGACAGTTTTACATTTATACTAGAACTATCTGACTAAACTATACAATGTATAACTTTTACGTTCATACGACATGCCTCTAAGATCTAAAGAGCACTTATTACCAACAAAAGCCATTAATAGTGTACGTCTTGCCATATTGTTTTGATATAGCAATGTAATATTGCAGATACATTTCATTAAATGTTTCATACATCACTTTCTTACATGATATAATGACACCTTAATTATTGTTAAATATAATTGTCAATTATTTCCCATCAAACTAACACTATGGAGCACGACTGCGTAGACAAACACTGTTTTTATTGAGGTTGTAAAGCTGGCCGAAAAAAACGTTACATTGTCTTAGTAAAACAATCAACTCATTTAGCGCATCGCGTAAATTTTCCTCTTTCGCTATGAAAGGATGAACAATTCATCATTGCTTTATCTACAGTATCATCTGCTATCGTGACAATTTGGTTGTCTGTATATCGGCTCCCATCGCATTGGTCATGTTTTCTTTTAACTCTGTACAATTAGAATAAATGAAGAAACAAGAAAATCGGTAGAACCGATGGATGCCCCCCGAAATGTATCCTCACTTGTATCACCCAGCAGTTTTCAATCTGCAGTCCGCTCAGTAGTTTTAAAGTTATGCTCCGGTCAAGAATTTCAAGTGCAAACGTACAAAGAGCAATAACTCTAAGTTGAATGATGTCAGAGTTATGTTTTTTGCACTATTGCCCTCTATCATTGTGTGAAGTTTTAAAGTTATGCTCCAGACAAGAATTCCAATTATAAAATTACAAAGGGCAATAACTTCAGAGTTATGGTTAATGCACGCTGTACATCCTCTCATTGCCCTGTATCACTGTGTCAACTATGTGAAGTTTTATTGCAGTCTGAACAGTAGTTTTGAAGTTATGCTGCGGACAAAAATTCTAAGTATAAAATTACAAATAACTCTTATTTGAATGATGGCAGAGTTACGGTTCTTGCACGTTGCATTTTCTCTCATTGCCCTCTATCATTGTTTGAAGTTTCATTATAGTCCCATCAGTAGTTTTTAGGTTATGCTCCGGACAAAAGTGACGGAAGGACTGACGGACGGACAAAGCGGCGACTATATGCTCCCCCTAAAATTTCAATGTTAGTACATGTATCAGTATTACATAGTTCTCTTCAACTACTAATATCTTAATTCTATATTTCAAAGGGAACATTATATAGAATTTTTGCTTTCATATAACTTGATTGGGTGTTAGATATTGCAGACAATATAATATACATATCTTGTTACTTAAAATATAACAAATATAGTTATTAAACCGTTATTATTGAATCATCATTTTTTTTCCTAAATACCACAACTACGGTATTGGTAATTGCCTCGAGGAAAGTCAGTCTAAAGAATATTAACATTTCCTGCATCATGGTACAATTTTGACCCTAAAACCAGGTTTAAACCCTGTCGGTCTTTCTGCCACTGACCGTTCCAAGGCGGTACCCCTATTGGCAACCCTATTACCTTTGTCGTGTAGCATGCTTTGTTTCCACTTATCCTTGCTAATGATGTTTGTATTAATACGTGTTTCAAGTTGATTGTGTTCTGTGCATGCTTCAATTTCTATTGGTCTTTTTTTACCTACCTTGAAGTTTGACTCCGATTTCCAAATGTTGACGTTGGGAGATCTCTATCAACTTCTGCTTTCGTTCATAGGTGCCAGGTTGTTATCAAGAAAAGCTCTGTAAAATAGTTTGACCAAAGACACAAGCTATCCGAAAAACTATTGAGAAGTTCTGAAAGTCCTAAAAAGTCGAACATTTTGTCAACAAACTTTAATTATATTTACATACAAGGTATGACAGCTGCCATTTTAGCCGGGCGGAAGTGCGTAATCATTTATTGGTACCCGATTCTACAACGTAACGCGGACTCGTGTAGGTACCATTATTCAATTCTAATTTAGTCTGATTTCCTGCAATGACAGTTGCGAATGCGTAAACAGTCAATGAATTATGGGAAAATTACGCACTTCCGCCCCGGCTAAAATGGCAGCTATCTTACCTTGCGTGTAATATAGTTTGTTGACAAATTTTTCGACTTTTTGGAGAACTTCTCAAGTAGTTTTTCGGATAGCTTGTGTCTTTGGTCAAACTATTTTACAGAGTTTTTTTTGATAGCAACCTTTGCACCTATGCTTTCGTTATAACATTTTGTTTTTTATTTTGCTTGATGTACGTCTGTTATTTTAGAATTATAGGAATAAAACAAGCTTAAAACCGGTACATTGGAGCCATAATAGAATTGTGTAAGTTGATCATTTTAAAAAATAAGTATACAGTATGTGACACCACAACATAAACTGATTGACTGGAGGGAACTGCCTTGGAACAGTCAGTGGTAAAAAGACTACTGATGGCTTAAACCATGCAAGTTCTAGGGCGCACCAAACCTCAGTCTTACCCTACCGTCGTCACAATAAAGAAATCCCCGCCAGGCTATATCCTCTAACAAACTAGGTAGAAATAATACACAATATAAATATAACTCAAAGATGATCATGTATATATGAATATAAATAATAGAAAACCACAAAACAAGTCCTCAGCGACTTGGGAGAAGCCAGAGCAACACGAGAATTTCAGAATTTTAGTAGACGTCATCATATGGTTCACAATCTGTCGGATCATCGCACACTCAAACAGGAAAGTATAGTGGAGAACTGTAAATTGGTCAAACATTATGCATACAGCGCGTTGCAAAATTGTAGTGTAATAAGCTGTTATGGTAAACTTTCAGTCGCATACTAACTGAATTTAATTGAATTGAACTGTAGTTAAACGGCTCATCAACACATTATAGTTATTTTTGGCTGTAACCTATGATCATAGAACTAGTGACCCAACTCTTTGATATATAACAATAACATATATTTAAAGCATTGTAATTATTTAGAGCTGCACCAGAGAACGACAACTGTCCTACTCTTACTTTTTACTTACAAAAAGATTCCAACCGTTTATTAACGTGCTCGTCGGATAGAATCTCAGTGATATCGAACCCTGGTCCTCTGGATTTCAAGTCCATCGCGTTATCCATTGGGCCGCGCCAGCCCAAACTCAGGGACTACCCTATCCATAGTTGGAAAACCAAGTTGTAAAGTATTATAGAATTTATAATTATTTTTTAAACATTTCTTCTTATGTGAAAGCAAATAAGAAAAAAAGAAGAATCCCATGAAAGAGACAGTGTAAGCAAACAAAACTAGTTGCTTATAACTTACTTGCTCACAAATATCTCGTTAACATATTTAAACTTGGAGTATATTCTGTATAATCAAAATTCTTAAAAATAGGCATACCCATAAAAATAAAAAAATAATCAAAGGACTGAAGGTCCTGAGAGTCGCCAAGATTGAACAGTGTCTGTCTTCTTGGTGAGGTTAAAGGTTATGTTAAATTTTACAGGAGTGGCGTATTAAAATAAAATGTTGATGCTTAGAACATGAGATTTTTTTGTACTGAAAAATGCTTGGGATGGAATTATTTTTTTGCAACCGCGTCGGTTTTGGTTTTCGAGTGTATGTCAGTGCTAACAGGCAATTATTTAAAGAGACAGGCACAGGGCTTGTTGCTTCTGAAAATGGACAGGCCCTGATTTTAAATGGACAGGCCTTGATTTAAAATGGAAAGGTCCAATAATTTTTTCTTATTGGAAATTAGTCTTTATTCGCTTTTATACCACACATTTGTTACATATGTAGTAATCAAAATCAGAACCTTCTGACTATATTTTTCTTTTCGCTACCATTTTATGCTCCTAGTCAATGGACGTATTTACTACTTTGTTTCAAATAAGTCAGATAGAATTTATAACCGATGCAAAGGAGAGTACTAGCACTTTTTGCCAAACGATAATAATCAGAGCCGACTTCGTGAAACTGGAGCCAAGTTTTTAATCAGGTTTATTAGACTATCAAGGCCTCCTGTGGCTATACTTTCCTTTTTTTCACCACTTTCTACAAGTTAAAGAATTAGGAGCCTAGACTAGAAAGCATTTAAAAGTAGGATTCAAGGAATTCCTTACACCTTAAATAATGAATAGAAATATACTTTATATCTGTATCTATACATATATATATATATATTCCACCAACATGTATTTGTAAAGGACAGTTTTTCTTATCTGATTATGTAAAAAAAAAAAAAAAAACATCCGAAATTATGTACTATCCGAACTACTATGACACCGCTGTTTTACGGCCGGGAAATTTCACAAACATTCAATCGAAATACCATCAATTACGAACTTTTTTCATGCATTAATGTGTTTTGAATGCCAAAAATGGTATTTTTTATCAAAGAGGAAAGAAAACACAACCCTAATAGCAGAATATTTTATGTCAATAATTGTCGATCTCAAAGTTGTGACAAAATATATGCAAAGATTGCCGTGTGTCCCTTTAAACTATTTGATTTGTTTACCTTGGTAGTAGAAGTGAGCACTTCTTGACAAATTCTTTTCATCAACTTGTGTATTTATTTGTAGCAGATGCCATACTATTTCTCACTAGGCACAATAACTACACTATTTACGGACATTTAGTTACCAATTTGTTATCTAGGTCACGCATGTCATGAGCGGCACATCAGGGTAACTACGCTATTGATTCCATTTCAAAATATTTATGCGTGTATTATTGCGCATAGTATTTCAGTTCCTTTTTCAAAAAAGACACGTATATACTGTATACAATGACAATTATTCACAATCAGTAGTTACATTATTCGGTATATATAACGTTCATGTCAGTCACCTTATGAAATTAAGTTATACTTGAGGCAGTTAAAGGAACTACATTCTCGAAGTGCATAAAGCTCCCAGTCTGATTTTTGGTGTATTAATGCGCATAATATTTCGGTAAACCTACAAAAAAGACACGTTTATACTGTATGCAATTACAATTATTTCATTATTTCACAATCAGTAGTTATATTACTCGGTATACATAACGTTCTTGTCAGTCACCTTATCAAATTAAGTTGTATTTGAGGCAGTTAAAGGGGACTACATTGCTTACAACGGTAAAGCGGCTCATTTTTCTTCACAATGCTACTTCTAACATCAAAGCAAACAGGCAAAATATATTTTAAAAATGACCGCTCAAAACTAACTTTATTCTTAGTGCATTTTGTATGATACATATCGCTACAGCGATAAATACACTGACAAATATTTTCACTAGTCTTCAAAGGTATAAACACTCTCAATAATCTCATCAGAATGCGTTATGGATTTTAGAAAACTATGCATTTTCACAAAGTACTTAACGCTGTCTTTGCTCTGTTTTGCATCTGTGTAACAATCAACGCTTAAACATATTCTTTTTATGGAAATATAAGCAAGCCAAATAAAGGCTTCACGCAATAAACTCACACGTTCACGTCGATAATTAGCAGCATTTTCATTAGACCTGCTGAATTCGATCATTCCGCCACGTGGGACATCAAGGCACGTCGGTGGGTTCCTCATGAATGACAAAGTAGTTCACACAGTTCTTTTCCATTAACCTATCATCTGTATATAACCCAGTCGCACGATTGCTGGGGTAGTGTGTCTAATAGTCATGAAACAAATGACATCCCAACATCGGTTTTAACCATTCGCAACATCTCGTACACTGCGTCGCAGCATGAATGACGGGATTGGCCGAGCGTTCACGATTGCAGTTTTAACTACAGTCAATCCCAACCTGTGTGGCTTTAAAGTAGGAAAACGCTTAAAAGCGGGTGCTGGGGACAATATTACTTCTCATGAACAGGCTCAATAAAACCGAGTGTGCTTCTTTTATTTCTTGTTTGTTTTTGTTGCTTCCAAGGGATCCCGTTTTCAGTATGTATTATTATATTAATCATTATTACACAATTAAGATATGCATTACAAGCAAGGTTTTACGCAAGCGTAAAAAAGATGCCGATAAGTAAATAAACATGACTGGGGGCCTGTGAAATGATAGGAATGCAAACGATTGTTTCTATAATTAATGCAAATCTGACAGTTATCAATCTGAAATATATCAAAAGCAATAACTACGTAATGCATTGGATGCGTCAATAGTGTTCACTGTGAAACTTGGCAAAGGTCTTATTGATATAATGATTTAAACATATTTTATTGCCAATATTTTACAAACAGAGCAACTATAAACATATATACGATAGACATATTATAATGACAAATGGGTTGGGTAACAAGTTCTACCAACATTAGATTAAACCCTTCCCAGTTAGCATTTTGAAATTGCGAATGTATATGGCTGAGAGTAATAAGATAAAATACAATGGCAAATACATTGATATAGAATAAAGCTGAATAAGTAAATAAAATATAAAGAGAAAACATAATAGAGAAAGAGAGAGGATAGAATAGTGAGAATAGTGAGAAAGACTAGTTTACCCCAATTTGAATTCAGTCAGTTTAAGAACGCCTGAACGCTATCTAGAAAACATTTTCAAAATATAGTATACGCGCATAGTACGTGTAGATTGTTGAAAAACAACAGAGACAGATTATGTAAACCTATGTGTTTCTCGTATATATGTTTGAACTGCTTCGAAGAGAGATTCATTTCCTCTGTCAGTTAACTGTTCGAGACCATAAAGGATTGTTCTTATATTTAACGGGTGTAAATGGCGGGTGGATTGAAAGAGTTGGAGCCGGTATGTGAAAAAAGTGTTATAATCGATATAATCGTTAATGATAGTTAAAACAATTAACAACACAGACTTTTTAACGTTTCGGTTTGACAGCCTTCATCAGAATTTAATTTTCTGATATTATCATTCAAATGCAAATTGATAAAAAATCAAAAATCATTTAAAGTCAGTGTGGACAAGCTGATTTGCTTCTTTTTCGCTTGCTTTTGGCATTATAAATAAAACCAAAATAACGCTAAACTTTGTCGTTATATATTCATGGATTCAATAAATGTTATGGAAATTCATCCATGAAACTATTTTTAAAGAGCTGCACTTATTCCATTTGAATTCAGTTGCACTTACGACTCCATTTTGATCCCTAAACATCCCGGACACATAAATATACCGGAAACAGTGCCACATTCTACGAAAACGTCAAATCCACAGGCGAAACGATAACCTTTGAACGTTCCAAAATATGTGTTTATACCATTCAAGTATTTGGACGAGTTCTCTAGAAATTCAAGTTGTATAGCATGCTTGTCACCAACGACATGAGTCACAGTCTGTTAACCATAGACAGATACAAAATCCATATAAGGATATCTGCCTTCGGCAGCTGAATAAGTAAGGATGTGTCGTGTATATGGTAAAGTAGGTGCAAATGTCGAACCGAATATTCAGCGTCTACAGAACGCCGTCATTCAAAACTCTCATTTTACAACAACTCTTCACATTACGTGGTCACAGTATTAATTTTCATACCCCATCCAACACCTTCTCCAAGAAGCGAAAACGGGGCTGGCCGGGGTATAAAATAAAACCTAAATTTCGGCTTAAAATGTTTGCATATTGTAAAATTAAGGTCATTTTAAAATGGTTATATTGTTAACATGTTTAACATTATAACATGTTTTATTGTCGAAATATCCGTTATAAAATGCTGCTAATATCAGCTTTCCCATCGCTTAATGGAATTAAGGTGAGACCACGTAATGAGTACATAATGCAGCTATATCTTTAAATTAAAAGTTTGCGTATACCTTGTAGTTTATAAGATGGACACCGTTAAGTAGACGTATTTACCTACTTAACGATCCATATTGTCCAGAACAACTAATGACAGTATAGTCTGCAAATAACGGATTTTCAACAACTAATGACAGTATAGTCTGCAAATAACGGATATTCAACAACTAATGACAGTATAGTCTGCAAATAACGGATATTCAACAACTAATGACAGTATAGTCTGCAAATAACGGATATTCAACAACTAATGACAGTATAGTCTGCAAATAACGGATATTCAACAACTAATGACAGTATAGTCTGCAAATAACGGATTTTCAACAACTAATGACAGTATAGTCTGCAAATAACGGATTTTCAACAACTAATGACAGTATAGTCTGCAAATAACGGATATTCAACAACTAATGACAGTATAGTCTGCAAATTACGGATTTTCAACAACTAATGACAGTATAGTCTGCAAATAACGGATTTTCAACAACTAATGACAGTATAGTCTGCAAATAACGGATTTTCAACAACTAATGACAGTATAGTCTGCAAATAACGGATGTTCAACAACTAATGACAGTATAGTCTGCAAATAACGGATGTTCAACAACTAATGACAGTATTGTCTGCAAATAACGGATGTTCAACAACTAATGACAGTATAATCTTCAAGTAAAGGATTTCCTTACGAATACCTTGGCGGCTTATACCAAAGGGGAATATTAAGACACCCATGTTGCGTATTTGGTGTATGTCTATTTGCAAACATTAACATTTATTAATCGTCACTGGGCATTCGCAGCAGAAAACCCCAGCTGTTGTACGTTCCATAGGTCCCTTAGTAAATTGTTGTGAATAATCTATTCTTTAGTAGCATTAAATGACATGTATAGGAATAGTATATATACATACTGAAAATGGGACCCTTGGGAGCAACAAACATGAACAAGGGAGACAAGTAGCAGACTCGGTTTTATTGAGTCTGTTCGTGGGAGGTTTCATAAGGTGTAACACGTCTCACGCCCGCTAGCACCGACTTGAGCGGTATTCCGCTTGTTGAACTTGGTCTTCGGAACACGAACTAACTCGGACTCTGCAACAACACTAATGCAAACACAAATTAAACTCTGCATAAAGAGACTGTAGGCGAACTGGAAGTGTGTTATTGGTTTCAGTCCAAATCCAAATGTAAACCCTCATAATGTGCCTCAGTTTCATAGTCAATGTGCATAATTATGCATACAAGTTACCTTCTGTTTAATTATTGTTTATGAAAATGTTTGATCTGGAAAACTCAACGACTTGGCTGGTTTTCATTGCTAAATCATAAATATAATAACAGTTGTAAATAAAATTTAAATTAAAGTGTTCTTTAATCGCAAAACAAGACTTTATCAGAGCCTTAAAATGTAAATTAATATTAATAACGTATACAAGACTTCATAGTGATACATTTTCAAAGTATGCGTAATAAGAAGCTAGACAAGCAAGCAGATCACCAGACATATTCATTGGAACAGAAACACTGATGACACGTTTTACAATGCAAAATTATTACCAGACAACATCGCCCACTAACATAAATACCAAATATTTAGAAAAGATAGAAAACAACTTGTCAAAAAGGGTGGCAGAGGTGTGATGATAATGGTTTCATACCTGGATTCAGAATGTGAATTGAAATGGGTTAAAGTGAAAACTTCTAACTCCGAAAACATTCTTGTTGGTGCTTATTACAGAGAACAAAAATAACCCATCGAAGCCTTAAACAGCTAGATAAATCACTAATCGAATCTTATCCAAACTACAAAAACTTGAAAACATTTATTGATGGTGACTTTAACTTAGGTGATATTGATTGGAACTTAGGATGTGCCATTCCAGGAGGTCATGACAAAGCTCATTGTGATATATTATTGGAAATCACAAAAAATCTCATATATCGAACAGATAAACAAATTACCAGCACGTCAAGGGCGGATCTTGGACCTACTACTGACAAGTCACGTCACCCTGGTCTCATACAACGTCATACTACATGCCCACCAACAGGACAAATGTGCAAAAATTAAAATGACTAATAGACCGTATAAAGAGAACTTTGAATACCAAATGAAGGGTCACAAACTATAGACAGTGAAACATCACCCATATCTTGGGGTTGAAATCTCGGACAACATGAAATATAATCTGCTCATTGAAAACATCACAAACAAATCAGCAAGAGTTCTTGGCTTCTTGCCACGGTACTTAAGACACTGCCCGATAAAAGTCAAAGAACGAGCATATCAGTCTTTAGTGCGACCAAAACTGGAATACAGTTCTCCTTTTTGGAATCCTTACCAACAAACTCAGATCAAGCAAAAACAAGAACAGATCCAGATAAATGCAGCATGTTTCGTACTCAACAAACCCTAAAATTATTAAAATCATGGCGGTGATACATCAATGATCCAGCAACTCAAATGGCAGACTAACTTAATAGCAGTACCATCAACCTACCACCCTCCACTGGCGACTCTCAGGTCAACAAGACAAAGTCACCCACTGCAACTGATGACCTACAATTGCAATTTGAACGTAGCAGCACTCATTTTTTCTTTGAACAGTAATACTTTGGAACCAAAACCTCTTCAAGCTGTAGTTTTGATATTCCCTAGCTTTAAGTCTGCTGCTCAACAAATGGGACGTGGTAGGGATATATTACATTAATCTACAGTATATATACATGTTGGATTTTATCAACACCTTTACTAAGTTTGTCTTAAAACGTTGGGAGCATTTGGCACTGCACATGTACATATTTGTTCATCCTCGATGTTGATGTCTTCACAGCGGATATTATCGAGTAAAAGAAATATAAAAATATCGGAGAGGGAAAGTAACATTCAAGGAGGACAGTCAACCACAAAACACAGAAACAAACACGCAAACAGACAAACAAGAAGGCAAAAGTAATAATAAAAGCATACGACATCACAAACACAAAAGGGTTGACAATAGGGCTACCGCCTTGGAACGGTCAGTGGCAAAGTAGGCCACTGGGGGTTTAAACCGGTTCTAGGGTGCACCAAACATCACACTTACCCTACTGTCATCCCATTAAAACAGGACAGTCTAGATAAAGAAATCCCCGCCATGATCTAATCTCTAACCAACAAGGCAGCATCAATAGGCAATATAAGTAAAACACAAATATGCTCGTGTAAATATAATACAAAAACAAACAATAGCCTAGAAAGCCACTATGAAGGTACTCAATGACTTGGCAGAAGCCAGAGCAACAAGAGAATAAACCATTAAGGGCACGACAAGAAATATCATAGACAAACATCAAAGCCACCGTCCCACTGGTCTTTAGGTAGGCGTCATCATAGGGCTCACAGCCTGTCCGGTCATCGTACAATTAAAGAGGAAAGCATAGTGGCGAACTGTAAAAGGGTCCACCACCAAGCATACAGTACGTTGCAAAATGATAGGGTCATAACCTCTTTTGATAACTTGTTAACAAAGATAGTATGAAAGTGATCATGACCAAGAATCTTACGAAGTTTATAAATCACATCACCATAGAAGTCAGGTTGTGATAGTCCTTGTCGCAGAGGAGTCCTTAAATTACTTTTATATTTTGAAAGAAGATCAGGGTTGCGATAATAATATTTTGCAAAGGTTTTTCGAAGTTTATGGTAACGGTAACCCTTATTGAGTAACTTTTAAGTTATACAAAGTAACCTCATTGAACTTGAAGTACAACACAATCTAGCCGAGTCGTCTAGTTTTTCAGACCAAACTATTTCAACAATATTTAAATCAGATGGACAATTTGGCCTCATTTAAGCAATCCATATTCATTTCAAATCATTTTACCTGATTGTTACATGTGCATAAACGATACATTCAAGCAAATTACTTGCCTAGGCCATTATAGCTCTTGACATGTCTTAAAATGAGACGAAGCAGATTGTGCATTTTGCCGTGGTGTTAACGGTCTATACTATAGGTTATTGAACTTGTATGGCTAAATATTACTTGAAACGAGTTGTTTTGGCAAATGAAGACGAGCTTGCGAGTCGTCCTGCGCCAAAACAACGAGTTCCAACTAATATTTAGCCATACAAATTCAATAACCTTTTTATTGTATACTTTCATGTTGTTTTCGATCAATGTTAATTGATTGATCGTATGACTATTACTTTTCATTGTATTTGTGTTATTTTTATAGCTTTTGATGGAATTCCTATCTTGTCATTCAGTTTCATTTTGTGTGGATGATTATTTTGCGAGAAAACGACGTCGGCGTAGGATGAAATAGAAATAAAAAACATCAAGCGATTTTCTAAAGTTTGTTTACCATTCGATAACGTTTAAAACAGTGTATGAGTGACCATTTCAATTATTTTATCAATTTCTGCCATAAAAGGTTGAAAAAAACACGTATATTTTTGTTGACACTATAGGAATGATTCCGTTATTTTATTTGAAAGTAGTTCCTTATTTCTATTTCGCGGCTCTTAGCAAGCACGAGAAAAAGTTCCGATGCAATATCAATGTGTACAAATATAAAATGTTATCACGCCTTTCAAGAGTAAGGTAGACGTCATTATAGGGTCCACAATATATCGGGTCATCGGACATTGAAGAGAAAATCATAGTGGCGAACAGTAAATGGGTCAACCACTGAACATACAGTGCGTTGTAAAATGAGAGAGTCATACTCTCTTTTAATAAAGATTGCATAAAAATGGTCACGACCATCTAACGAAGCTTGAACGTAAGTCACCATAGAAGTCAGGTTGTGATATACCTTGTCGCAGAAGAAACTTCTTCCAAGGCGATAGACCTATTGTCAACATTTGTTGTGTTTGTGGCGTCATATGCCTTTATTCTTTTGCCATTCATGTTTGTCCTTTTGCGTGTTTTGGGGATTTACTGTGTTCTGTGAAAGCTTTATTCCCTGTTCAACTTTTATACTATTTTCTTACTATTTTAAAGGCAGATTAATGTTACAGTATTAGCATTCTGCAACGGGTTTTTCGAACAATGAATGGTAACAGTAGCTTTGATGACGTAGCTTTGACGTATTATACGATGGCTACGAATGTTTACGTCCTCAAGTTGACTTTAAGCTCTAGAAGAACTAAGAAGCACATCCTCATGTTGCTCAGGGAACATCACTGTCTAAGTAGGGATAACGATGTCAAAAGTAAAGCATATGTCTTCATAAATGTTACTTCTTATTTTTCCATTTTCAATTGAGATGCCACAATAATCGAAATATGGCTATGTTGAGTGGACGTTTTGAATAGTAGATACGCTTTGCGGCGGCTGTAAAAAGTCGCCCCGACTACAGATCAGTAGTGTTATTACTTACCGGTTCTTTAGGATTATCAAGCCCAATTGTTATGGCCTTACAGTAGAATATCGCTTAAGTCGGTACTAGTGGGAGTGAGAGGTGTTGCACCTTATATTACCTCAATAAAACCGAAGTGAGTTGCTGGTCATGTTTCTCTATGTACTTATGATTACATTGCGCACTTTGTGTGTGGAGTCGAATGCGGTGGTGAGTAGACGTATATAGAACTGCGACTAGACAATATAGACTATATCCCAAGGATGATTATGATAGAATAAATACTTGGAAGTAAAAACGATGGTTAATGTTAAGTGCAACTCCTCTCAAGCCTCCTAGCACCGGCTTAAGCGATATTCTAACTTGAAGCCACAAATACTGGGCTTGGTGATCCTAAAGGACGTGTTAGTAATAACATAAACTTAAAATAAAAATTAAAATAAAATAA
Source organism: Cyrtodaria siliqua (assembly GCA_037043455.1). Classification (NCBI taxonomy): domain Eukaryota; kingdom Metazoa; phylum Mollusca; class Bivalvia; order Adapedonta; family Hiatellidae; genus Cyrtodaria; species Cyrtodaria siliqua. The sequence continues at coordinate 57,165 of JAWPHD010009878.1, read as the reverse complement.
CCTTTTACGGTCGCCACACAGCACTAAACAAACGCTAGTGTGAATATCAATACATACTGAAAAGAGGATTTCTTGGAAGCAACAAACACAAACAAGAGGTAAAAGTAGCAGACTCGATTTTATTGGATCTGTTCATGAGAGGTAATGTGAAACGCAACACCTCTCACGCCTCATAGCACCGGCTTAAGCGATACACTATACTTTAAAGCCACATAGACACAAATATTCCACCTTTTATGGTCAGTATTCGGCGACACGCATGTTGTAATAAACATCATGCCTTGTGTGTATTAGCGCGGTCCCCTTTAATTAGGATGACAATATGGACAGAGTGAGGTTTGGTGCACTCTAAAACCTAATTTTAAACAACCGTAATCGGCCCTTTTTGCCAGTGACCGTTCCATGGCGGTAGCCATATTGTCAACCTGTTGTATTGTTGATGTCACATGCCTTCCTTATTATTAACATTGTAATTGTTGTATGTTTTATTGCGTGTTTTTGGTTTACTGTGTTCTGTGAACGCTACATTTCCTGTTCTGATATATACTTTTATAGAATGTATTGACTTAATATCATGCTTTGTATTTTACAGTTTGCCTGTTAATTTGATGGGTACATTGGTAATCCAGGCACGCTCCAATATAATTCTCAGCAATATAGTAAACCTTATAGGAAAGTGTATACCAGACCGTTTGATTTATCTCAATACTTTAAGGTAACTAAGGATTTTCAAAAACTTTTTAAAAAAAACACTTAAATAATAACTGAACATTTGTTTCTCACATTGTCAGCATTTTCCTGTATTGGTCCTATAAAATAGTTACCTCCTCAAGCGCGGCCAGCAATAAACACGTGATACATGGCCGTTGGTACACGTTTAAGGACTTGCTAGTTCCTTCTGTGACACGATGCAGATACGCGCACTTTTTTAACCTGATATGTAATATTATATTTAACATTTTAGTAGGTGTTTGTGTGGGGTAAACATAGTGTTCTCTCCTTTTAAGCCTGTAATATACATGACTGCACGTGTGATTTAAACTATTTATTAGTAGTTTTACTATGTAAAAAAAACGTCAATCAATTCTTAGAAAAGACAGATTGTTTATTATGATTTCCATTAACGTCAGTTCCTCATTACAATTTAATTTGCGGTACAATATACAATTTGTCACGTGATATGCCCGGTGTCACGTGGGTGCATCACGCGGTACTGTTATAAAACTGATCGTTAATAACTTTTAACAAGAATTCAATTAATTTCATAAACACATTGACAACCGTAATTAGCGGTCTCTCAAGCAAACAAAATTACGAAACGCTCACGTTAGGATAAAATAAACATGACACTTTAATAAACAAAATCTCGCTTTCCGTCGCAGAGATCGAATTTCGATCATTTGAGTTCGTGAATACAAAAATGTCAAAATTACGTTGTACCGCGCGATAAATCATAATAAATCACAATAATCGAATACGTTAACCGACTCTTAAACAATACCAACTATTTCTCATATATTTATAAAATCTAGAGTACTGCATTCATGTTACACTTTCCATTCATCTGATTGGTTCGCACGATCATAAATATCTAAAGTGATCAATAATAATTAAAACAACTCAATTATATCAATCACTCATACATATCGGTTTATAACCGTGGGAAATCGGTTATGACGATCTAGTGGACGGCCTTATGAGCTTATGCAATATGTATTCGATTGGATAGCAGCACAAAATACAACACTATACAAACAAATGACTGTATTATGTCAAATATCAAATATTTCCACTAAACTCGGTTCAGTTGTTGACTAAATGATACATAATGAAATATATGAATGCACCCTTGTGACCATTCAATCAATATATTCAACTTTGACAAGTAAATTTATATTTATTCTATGAACGTAAAAAAAGGCAACCGCAATGACATTTAAAAAAGACGATAAAATACCATATTGTGTTCGGATCTAAAGCTATGCCATTATTAATCAGGTAAACCACTTTGGTAAACGGGTTATTTTGAACGGCTGTTCAAACATGGAAATTGTTTTGCAGCCGAGGTTTCATTGCAATAGATGAGTGTGGAAATAGTTGTAAATATCGACATGGACAGCGTAGCCGACTGTTTTCCTTTGCAATTTAAGTTTAATTAAAGTGTTGTTTGACGACTCATCGACATATTAAGAAAGAAGTTAATGTCCCTATCCGACTGTCAAGGCTACAGGAGGTCACACCCAAGGCCTTTTACATATCACTTACTATTATAGGACCATTGTATTGTACTTTTGATTAAAACATAATGTGAAATCCAAATGCAGTAAGTCAAATAATTACTGTAATCCACATGTTTCAAAAGAATATGTATACCTCATTAAATTATTTCTCAAACGCAAATCATGACATTTAAATACATCTAGGCAACTGTCCAATAATATTTTTTTAATATATTTTCTTGAGACATATATCATACCATTGCCAAACATTGGAATAAAAAACGATTCAAACATGTAAATACATTCATAGAAGTAATACTATATTATGTTGCTTGCTGTCACGTGGTGACATGGACGGCGTAGCCTATCTATACAGTCTCAAAATAATTAGTGAAGTGGCTTTATTAACACCATCAGCCAGTCTCAATCATCTCAACTGTGCATACTGCTATCATTCCACGGAGGTTGAATCAGCTCTCATCTATATAAGTGGATACAAAAGACAATCAGGAAGTGTAGCACACACAAAACGCAATTTAATCCAACACGTAATGGTCCTTTGTGATATATATGTATGAGACAGAAACGTGCGAGACATTCCAACCATAAAAGGGTTGACAATATGGTATACCGCCTTGGAACGGTCAGAGAAAAACGAGGTAGCTGAGGTTTAACCGGAGTTTAGGGTCACAAAACACTCACACAAATGCACGTTCTTATACTGATCCGTTTAATGACTATTTTTATGACGATTTATGTATGTACTTTAATGAGATGTTATCTCAGTGCTGTACCAGTTTACACACTTAAAATACGTAAATTCACGTGTGCAAGCAATGTAAACAAATAACAATATGAGTGACCTCTGTGACCCCTGTACATCCCATTTGATAATAATCGAGAAAGCATTTGTTTGATATTTTTATTTTTAAAAAACATAAAGGCATCTTTTTTTTAGAGGCGATACACGTTTTGATCAACAGTCCACGTAGCGCAGTGGATAGCGCGCTGGACTTCTAATCCAGGGGTCACCGATTCGAGTCCCCGCCGGGGATATTTCCTTTTTTAAAGCTATTATGTCCGTAGGTTCAATAATATGTTGATCTCTCAAAATAATCTTTCTTTTTAGACTTCTTGTGATTTTGGGATGTATGGTGTTTTATATAACTTTTCTGCTATATAGACCCAGTTTTTCCTCCCGCTTCCATAAGAATACCGGCACGTTTTCACTGACAAAGCCGAGCTTCCATTGGATTCGGGACCCGTAGCGGTGAGAGCAGAGAAGATTTTTTTACCATTCCGGCCACAGAGGCATTGGGTTGTTGGGTTACTTCCACCGGATATACGAGTGTGTTGCTATGTCAATCGTGAAAACTCGGCCAATCCCGTCATTCTTCGGGATCATCTCTTCGAAGAAGTGTACGATATGTTGCGAATGTTGTTATGTATGCCATCCTTGTAAATAAAGATTGATGTTGTTATGTAACTATAAATGGCCGTGTTTGATTTAGCTTTATAAGCTAAACAAATAGAATAAAGGCCAAGAGTGATAGTTAATGCAAAGGTCTAACAGGAAGTGTAGCATGCGCAGACCGTAGCTATCGATAATATAAGCATTCCAACCAAGTACATTCATGGAAATAGATACATTTCAAGTGAACTGGGAGTCAACACAAACATATAAGGGAACCGTCTTGGAACAGTATGTGGCAAATAGCTGCTTCGGGGTAACTCCGAATTCTAGGATGCACCAAACATTACGTTTTCCTATTGACGTTCCAAAACAACGGATAATTGTAAATAAAATACTCCCCACCAGTTTCTAAGAAACAAGGACGCATTTATATGCTATTTAAATAAAATACAGTAGAGATAAAACAAGAAGCCTTGTAATCGTACAATTATCGTACTCAAAGAGGAAAGCATAGTGTGGAATTGTAAATATAGGTCAGCCCCTAAACCTGCATTCCGATAAGGCATGTTTTTATATCATATAATAATATAAATAGAGATTTTTTAACTGATGGGATCGATTATAGAGAAATCCTTCATGAGATGGTAGACGTGTGGTTCCTTTTCACGAACGAGCGTATGAGAGTGAGTGGAAAAAGAAAAACACGTCTACCATCGAGTGAATGATTTCTCTATAATCGAACACAGCAGTTAAATAATCTGTTTATTACATTTTAAATCAGTTTGTGCATGATTTTAACAGAAATTATTCGCTTTATTGAACGTTATCGACGGATGACGTCGACGTCCGCACCACTTTATTGACGCCATAACTCAGCGTCACAGTTAGTTATTTTTGTGCTCGGAGTTAGTTAATAATATTTAGCGATTATGAATATTCTTTATGTTATTATCATTATTATTTGTTAATTCTTAACACTGATGGGTGGGGCTACGGGTGTGGTCTTCTCCCTCCCCTATCTCCCTTCTCCGTCCCCTTTTCTCTCTTCTCCTCTCTCAGAGTACTGATAAACAAGGGACGTAATCCATAAAAGTATCGATCGCGAAGAAAGAACAAGGCAATGGTCGATAATAGGTCAACATTCTTTTTAATGTTCAATTAAGGATTTTGATTGGATATAGACAGACTATTTTACCCAAAACAAGACAACTTACAAAATGCACATAACAACTTACGAAATGCACAAGACGACTTACAAAGCGTACTGCACAAAATGCAAAAGGCCAACAGAAGGAAGCCGAGGCGTTCCATATGTTTTGGTTTTGTTTTTTGCACTCTTATCCGCGTTCGTGAAAAGAATATTGTTGAACACTCAAAATCAATGTAAATGAAAATTCAAAATTGAACATTCAAAATTGTATTTATTGGTTCAACATTTTCAGCGAAAACAAAGCATTGGCCACTGACCGTTCAAAGCAGGTAGCTCCTATTGTCAACCCGTTTATGTTTGTGATGTCATATACTTTGCATTTTATTTATCCTTGAAATTATTGTTTGTTTCCATGCGTGTTTTGGTTGACTGTGGTCCTTGATTGAATACTACATTTCCTGTTCGATTTGTATATCTACTTGCCAGTGCAAGGCTATACATAATATACTGAAAGGAAAAAGAAACGCGACATGGATTTTCCGCTATATATTGTATGTACAATATGCTGCTGTTAATCGAATGGTACATGGCTACGTCAGATTTTTCCTTTCGGAAAAAAGACTAAAACAACACGTAACACAGCAAATAGTATTCATGCAAAGTTTCATTATTGACGGAGTACGCGTTTGGCTCAAGTATGTGAGCAAACTTAGGATGCAAAATTTTGCAAACTCTTTACGTTAAATACATTACTGAACTGGCTCAATTTTTCAAAGAGGAACTTCAACATTTATGAATTTCTTGTTACAACATGTACTGTGATTAAAACGTCTACAACATCACAGTTGTGTCCTTTCTTTAACTAACTGCAACTTTTTTTTTTACAAAACATCATGGGATTTCCTTGGAATATATATGGAATTAAGTGTGCAGTATATTCAATATATAGCGGAAATTCCCGTGTCGCGTTTCTTTTCCCTTTCAGTATAGTTAGCTCAAGGAATGGTTAACTAGACTATGAAATTTGGTTTGGCTGATGATACAATCCTTTCAGTATATAATGTAATAACATGCTTCTTATAGCTACTGTCTAACTAAACAAAACTCTGAAAGAGATTGTCGAACCCAAAGTACAGGTTGAAGCAGTTTTAGTCAGTGTTGTCTTTGGTAGTCCTGTAACGTGTTTAAATTGTATTTCTAACAAAATTAATGATTATACAGTCGGTGGTATATTTATACCATCTTCACGTGTTTCGCTGCTCTCACACGTTTTTCAAACACATGGTCGTTTTTGCTTCTAACTTTTTTTAATTCTCCTGTTTCTCTGCCTGAAATGTTTTATTGAAATTAAGCCTGCCTCAAAAACAAGTTTTGGTTATTTCTGTTTTTTTCCTCAAACGTTCTTCAAGTCATAATTGGTTTTTAAAAAGTCATATCTCCTGTTTCTATTTTTGTGATATACCATTAGTTCTTGAAACAAATTGTCCCAAACAAGCGTCTACAACAATACAACATTTGGAAAGGTATCATTAATACACGAAACATTTAAAGCACAGAATACATTTATATTACTACCTTTTAGTTCAATTTAAAAGAAATTATTGTAAAGACCATATCTGCGAATAATAGACCAAGAAACATGTTTCCTATATATAACTCTATGTAAACTTTGGGTTATCGTGGCGGCCATTTTAAATATTTGACGACAACGAAAAACACAAACTTGACAGAGGCCAACAACAGGAACATGTATATGATATTTAACTAGAATGGAATAAGTGGTAATATGTCGTTTCGTTTAATAAATGTCCTTAAAGTTGACCTTAGTTTAGCCATGGAGATGTCATGGTTAACCTTTTTCTATATAACTCTATGTAAACTTTGGGTCGCCGTGGTGGCCATTTTGATTATTCGACGATAACGAAAAACACAAACTTGATAGAGGCCAACCCTAGGAACATGTATATGATATTTCACAAAAATGGAATAAGTGGTTTTGGAGGAAATGTCGTTTGAAATGTCCTTAAATTTGACCTAGTTTTAGCCATGGCGGCCATCTTGGATGACTGGCAGCCGCAAAAAAAACCAAATCTGAGATGGACTATCCAAAAGATCATTGCGATTAAGTTTCATCAAAATCTTTCAAGCGGTTTCAGAGATGTCTTTTCCTATATAACTCTATGTAAATTTGTGTCGCCGTGGTGGCCATTTTTATAATTCGACGATACCGAAAAATAGAAACTTGATAGAGGCTAACCCAAGGCACATGTTTATGGTATTTCACAATACTGGAATTAGTGGTTTCGGAGGAGATGTCGTTTGAAAATTCCTTAAATTTGACATAGCGGCCATCTTGGATGACTTGCGGCCGTTAAACATAACAAAACTGAGAGGGGGCCTCCTAAGCAACATTGTGATAATGTTTCATCAAAATCCTTAGAGCAGTTTCAGAGGAGATGTCGATTTTATAAAATTGCTAACAGACAAACGGACGACGGACGAAAAGTGATCCCATAAGCTCGCCTATCCTTTGGCCAGTAGAGCTAAAACTATATGTGTTTTTTTAAATTTAAATTGGATATTATTTCTAAATAAATAAACTATAAAAAAAATAGTTTGATATCAATAGAATAGAATACATACTTCACCCCTACCCGCATTCCCAAACCTGCCCCTTCTTTCCCCCTTAAATAAACCGTTTAATTTTGACTTGCATCTTCCTTTTTTTTAGCCGTCTTAGGGTGACCCGTTTCATCTCCTAGTTAATACAATACTATATCTTAATACAATACTATATCCTTTAAGGTAAATTCAAATATTGAATGTGATATAATTATATATATATCTAGATCATTTAGACAAATTACAAATTGACGCTTTTGTCCCCTGTATACATGTTGCTTTATTATGCTAAGAAGAATAAATTGACAAGTTTAAGGTATATTCTACAGAAATACATGACGCGTTCAATGTACATAGCGTAATGATTATTTATACCAATAAAAAAAAAGCACGTCCCTATTTGATCACGACCTAAGAAGACAACTAAACAATTCCGAGAAAACATAACGGACGGCTTTGAGCATTCATCTAGTACAAAAAACGCAATACAGAGCATCCGACAATAGGTATTTGCGACATTGAATGGCTATGCATGCCGTTATAACTATCATTGGTTGTACATACATGTAAAACTGTATTGTGTATTTGGCCTTTTATTCATCTTTAAATGTGTTCTTTATTTCTGTTTGTGTTTGTGGTTGACTGTCGTCCTTGAATGCTGTTTTTCCTGTTCGATTTTTATATCTATATATACTATATATATAGTTGCATTAAAACTCTCCTAGTTTAGTATGTGAATACTGAATGTTGTTCATGACTTGTGATGTTATATTTTGCCTTTTGCTCATCTTAATAACTATTGTTTGTTTTTGTGTGTGTTTTTGGTTGCCTGTGGTCCTTGAATGCTACTGTTCGACTTTTATATCTACTTTCTATATTTAATCTGATAAAATCGTTATCAAGAGAAGAGCGGAGTTTCACGCAATGTTGACCATTGTTTCCACTGGTGACTTTAAAAACGTTTTGTATTAGCATGGTGTTCTATGGTATCACGGTACTTAAATGGTTGGACGAAAAAAAATGTTAACAATATTTAAAGAAAAGGGGAACTAAATGCTTTCTGTGACCCTTCTACTAAATTGCTATGATATAAAATGTAATCAATTTTACATAAAACTGTCAGAATTAGATTTGAAAAGATGGATACCCTCATTGAGCTTATTATTTTAAAAGTTCTATGGTATCAAGGTATGCACATATTGTGTATCCGGTATTTGTTAGAAACTGGCATAAGATTCAATGAGTGACCATTTCTAGAAACAATAATGTACAACATACTTATCAGTCTAAACATTAATGAATTGTATAACCTTCAAGGTAATGGAAACTGAATTTATGGAGACTAGGGGTGATGAATTTTAAAGATCACAAGGAAATTTTCAACATCTTTGCATTATTTTAAAACGTCCTTTTATTTATGATAAATATACTTATTTTTTTTCGATTATTTTATTATATGTACCTAAAGTCATCACATCTATAAAATAATTATCATATTTTAGCAGAGATGAATACAGTTTTGTAGACTGGACACTACCGTGATACCATAGAACCCTTGATATCATAGGAAGCCAGTATACATATTTATAGCTCATTCAACGAGTTTTTTTTTCCCCAGAAAGCATTGGATATTGAACCATATAAAGAAATATCTACCTTAGTTAGAGAGTACCAAACAGTACTTAGGAGAGCACAACTTCCAAATTCTATTGAGATTAATTATAATATTATACACTCCATAATAATTATAATATTATATACTCCATAATAATAAAAAGTATTCGCTTATTACCATATCAAATGTATGTCACTTCGCTTCACATTTCTCTTGTTTGGTGCGATGACTGGACAACACAGTGCAATTCTATGATTGCACCTACTGAAAGCCTTAAAAATAAAGGACGTTCGTCCTTCGGGTCTTTCGGTCGTAGCCTACATTGACTTTCTGTTTGGTTGCAACTGCTCTGGTGTTTTAAATACAATTCTGGATACATCCTGAGGTGTTTCTAATTGTGTATGTCTATATATCGTTTATAATAACATTTAAGTGTATCGTTTGCTAAGTTCTCCCAAAGTTGACTTCTTTTGATGAGATGTACTTTTATTTACTCTGTCTTGTCTGTGTGGGCCCTAAATAGTGAGGGTGTTATGTTTTAAGCTAGCCGGTAGACCGTATTGCCTTATTGCCTACTGACCGATCCAAGTAACCCATTCTTCATCGCGCTTTGTCTTGTGTATTGTTATGTTCATTGGCTTTAACTTGCTCATTCAGATTGTGTTGTTTGTTGTACGGTTTTTTCATGTTTTTTTGATTTTGTCACAAATGATATATTTTGCGAGAGGCATGCACTTCTTACCTTTTCATATCTGTTGCATAATGCTATCAATAAAGCAATCGTCTTTCTTGCCTTCCGGTTTTGAAACTAGTGGCATAATTACATGTACATATGGACCAGTACACTGCAAACTTATATATACACAAAATTATGGTATGAACATTTGACATTGACATGCATAAGGAAATCGAAGTTAAAATAACATTTAGGCGGGCTTTGTTTGTGTACAATTAGTGTACAAACAAATGGGATAATTTAATAGCAATGACCATAGATGAAACATTATCATTCCATTTGACATGTACAAATGATGAAACTTTAATAAAAGCAAATATTTTAAATAAATAAACTTGTAAATTGTGTAAAGATAATATGTTAAAAACGTATTTTTGTTTTTCCACTGTAGTCATAGTTTTCTATGCGGATATGAGAGTTTATTAGCAATAATACATATGTGATATATATGTACCACTTATATTTTTCATGTTAAAATAATACACCTGTGACACATATGAAATGTATGCATATGTATTTCATATGGAACTAATTATGCATGAAATACATAAAGTATTTATTAAAAAAAAGTGTAGAATATTGTAGAAAAATGGTTTAACCACCTGTTTCAGTTTTAATATTATTTAGTAAAATATATTTTCATATGTATTACATATGTGTTACTTTCATATGAAATACATATGTGGAATACATAATTATGTATCACATATGTAAAACATGCGAATGTCATGCCTAGATATTTTTCCTGTGTAGTATTCACACAATCTGTCTTCCAAAACCAAGATTTCAAAACAAACAAAATCAGTTACAACGACAAATAGAAGCAGAAGTACAAAAGTAAAGTACAAGCAAAGTAAAGTACTAGAAAAGTAAAGTACAAGCAAAGTAAAGTACAAGCAAAGTAAAGTACAATAAATGTAAAGTACAAGCAAAGTAAAGTACAAGCAAAGTAAAGTACAAGCAAAGTAAAGTACTAGAAAAGTAAAGTACAAGCAAAGTAAAGTACAAGTAAAGTAAAGTACAAGAAATGTAAAGTACAAGCAAAGTAAAGTACAAGCAAAGTAAAGTACAAGCAAAGTAAAGTACAAGAAATGTAAAGTACAAGCAAAGTAAAGTACAAGCAAAGTAAAGTACTAGAAAAGTAAAGTACAAGCAAAATAAGTAATAGAAAAGTAAAGTACAAGCAAAGTAAAGTACAAGCAACGTAAAGTACAAGAAATTTAAAGTACCAGCAAAGTAAAGTACAAGAAATGTAAAGTACAAGCAAAGTAAAGTACAAGCAAAGTAAAGTACAAGAAATGTAAAGTACAAGCAAAGTAAAGTACTAGAAAAGTAAAGAAAAGTAAAGTACAAGAAAAGTAAAGTACAAGCAAAGTAAAGTACAAGAAAAGTAAAGTACAAGAAAAGTAAAGTACAAGCAAAGCAAAGTAAAGTACAAGAAAAGTAAAGTACAAGCAAAGTAAAGTACAAGAAAAGTAAAGTACAAGAAAAGTAAAGGTACAAGAAAAGTAAAGTACAAGAAAAGTAAAGTACAAGCAAAGTAAAGTACAAGAAAAGTAAAGTACAAGAAAAGAAGTAAAGTACAATAAAAGTAAAGTACAAGAAAAGTAAAGAGAAAAGTAAAGTACAAGCAAAGTAAAGTACAAGAAAAGAAGTAAAGTACAAGAAAAGTAAAGTACAAGAAAAGTAAAGAGAAAAGTAAAGTACAAGCAAAGTAAAGTACAAGAAAAGTAAAGTACAAGAAAAGACGTAAAGTACAATAAAAGTAAAGTACAAGAAAAGTAAAGAGAAAAGTAAAGTACAAGAAAAGTAAAGTACAAGCAAACAGAAACGTGTTGACAACATGGGCAATGCACTGGAACGGTCAGTGGCTATGAAAAGGCTTGTTGGGGAAGGGGTGCATTTTCTAGGCTGCGCCAAGCCTCACTCCTACCTTATGTTCATCCCTATTAAACAGGACAGTGTAAAAAGGGAAACAATCACCAGGCAATTTCGTCTAACACACTAGCCATCATTTATAGGCAATGCAAGTATAACACAAAGATGATCACGTATATACATTAACAAATGCCATGCAAACACATTCTAATAAAAACAAATACACAATTAAAAACTGACATATTAAGAAATTAATAATATTGGTTTCGACATTACTAATTCATGAAATAAAATATCAACGTAAATGATAGAACAAAAAGGTATGAAAGTAGAAATTTGGAAATTGTCGAACACGATAAATACAAACAAATATTGCAGTCTCAGTTTGATTGAGACCGAAACCATGACAACACATATTGTTATTGTTTGGGGCACTGGTTTTTAGCATTTTGCACGTTCAATTTAAATAAGTGTTTTGGCAGAGAAATGGATTTATTAGAGGAATTAAACAGTGAAAATTGATGGAAAAATAAAAACTATAGCCAACAATTGCTTCAATACATATATGCAAATGCATATTCCTGCTGCATAACTTGTTTTTCTTCTGAATGTCTTCTGAATGTCCGCACACATAAAATATTAAATGTTTTGTGAAAACCTTTACTAAAACAACTTGAATATTATATAAAACATTTGGAATTTAATTAATTTATAGCCAAAGGTTTATTTGGACATGTCAGACACAGTTTGACTAGAACCTAAATAAGTTGTTAATCAATGAAACGGTCATTTTTAGTGGTAAATAAAAAATACCTTTCCTTTGAAAATATTTGAGAAATACTAATTTACACGCAAAAGTTGTATTGAATAGTGCATTTTCAATGCCAAATTCTGTTCCATCAACAAGTTTTAATGTTTTTTGTAGAATATGTATCCAACAATGGATTTAATGAGTTGGATAAATCTGGCCTGGAATTCACCAACCATTCTTCAAACTATTCTTTAGACTTGAACTCAAGTACCCAAATTTCGTTCACAAATATTCCCAAGACCTTCAAAGATAAACAATCGCATGAAGTTGCTATCCTATTAGTACTTATCATATTTATTCATAGCAGCTTCTCATGAACGTTTATCCTTTCCCCTTTATTAATAGTTGTGATTGGAATTTGCATACTTGGGCTTAAGTCTAAAAATAGTCTCAAGAATGGTTGGTGAATTCAAGGCCGGAATTAAGACATCCTGACGTTTTTCACAAAATATTTATACTAAATGAAGTTATTAAGTTTTTCCATGTTCTTCTGTCCCAGAATTTTTTTTTATACGGATAAAGTCCTACCAAAAAGTATTTTGGTTGTAAAATATTTATCTCCCAACTAATTTTCAAAACTAAGGTATTTTTATTTGCCACTAAACAATCCAAATCCAATGATATATAATGAATGTAAGTATTTTCATAATTGTTCGTGTTAATACTGAAAGTCTTTGGCTGCAAAATGCGCCCCAAACTTAAAAGGGCATGTAGCGTCACAGCCAACCCATCTATAATATTGGGAGTTTTGACAAACTTGAATAAGGGTGAAAGAATTATCAAAATCGGATGATAAATACAGAAGATATGATCATTTGAAGCTTCCATTGAAACATATATGGAAGCCGCCATTTTGAGAGCTATAAATGACCAGATGTGGAATATTTATAAATATGAACATTAACTGATTTATAGTGGGAAAAAATGACAGCAACTGTATGAAAAATATGTATACTTAATGACAATAATGCTTTATATGACCAGTAAAAGATTTTGCATTCATTTACAGTGATTCTTTGCTTTAAATTATATTGATCAATATTCCATATATGGTAATTTGGAACTATGACGTCATAGTCCTAAAAGCGGCGGCTCCCCAACCCGTTTTAGAACAATCTTCAAATGGTCATATCTTCTTTATTTATTATCCGATTTGGAAAATTCTTTCACCTTTTGTCAAGTTTTTCAGAACTCTCAATAACAGAGCGTGTTTGACTGTGTCGCTACATTCCCTTTAAGTTATTACATTAATTTTATATTGAAATAGATATTCACATACTTTAAAAAAAGTATATTTATATTTATCACTAAATATTCTCCTCCTGATATATAAGTATTTTACTCATCACTTACATTGTGCTTAACATTCGGGAAAGAACGCATTGGTCAAGACAGTTCCCAAAACCAACGAGTTGGCAATCGGAAGAGAAGCTTCACTGAGACAGCCTTTCAAACATCAGCGCAGTATATATATAACACGTAACACTACATATGATAATGTGGACGGCCGCAGAGAAAACAAATAGTATGAAAATAAGTGCTACCTAGAAAAAGGGTAAAGCTTAAGAAATAAAATATTTCCAGCGGGCTTATATTGTCCCAGATCAATGCCTAGTGGGCGGGCCTTGAAGTTCATCGATACCAAGGGCCGCAGTTTCAAGTCCCAAACACCAGGTTTTGATCTCGCACAATATAAACCCGCTGGAAATGTTTTATTTCTTATCTAACATGGAGTTTTATGTATCATGAAACACATTTTGTCGAGAAATTGCACAAAGTACAAACAAATTCTCACATCTTACATTGCATGTCTACCTCTCAACATCAAACGAGAAGAATATACAGCCTAATCCTATTTAAATGTGTTGTTGGAACATAGCGTCGCTTAAAATAACGCATTTCATTGCGTTGTTGTCTTGCATCAGCCGTTTAAAATGACGTCTCAACGGCTAACGTGTTTTCTGGCGTTTAAAATTACGTCTTAACGGTTGACGTACATGACGTCAGAGGTTTATATAGCTTTTTTCCTACCACCCCAATAACCAATCAACATTGAGTAATTTAATAAACCATGTTAGATTTTCAGTAGATGCAGTAGATCTATAAGACCGTTAAGCGCAAAAAAGTTCTCTTTATCTCATTTTGATAAATACTCCTCAAAATAGTTTAAGGGCCACATTTAAAAAAAATGCAAAAAGTTCTTAATCTATAAAATATTACGGATTTCATATCCATGTAAAAGGTTCGTGTCACGTGACAATTGTAAAAGAAAACAACTAAACCTAAAAATCGCACAAAAAAACAAGAGAAGAAAATCCTTCAATGACAGCACTTTAAAAATGACCAAAGTCAACACATATTCAATAGATATGAATGTTACATAGTGCCAACTTTTACACTCCTTTCCTTCGTTAGAGGTGTTACTGCGATGGCGCGTATTACGATTTAGAGCTTCTAAATTATAATATAGTTGTTTAAACAAATCTGTTATACAAAAAAATATCTAATATATGCGCATAAACAAGCTGTATATTAATAAAAGTTTGATTATATATACATTGTTTTTCAATTGTTCTTCCCTTTGATGTTTATTTGAAATAGAAACATAGCTGGTATTAAATTGATAAAACGGCTTTATTTTTCTTATAATTTAGAAATTGATTATATAAACGTATTCATTTAAATTCATTGTCATGATGTCTTGTATATATTATAGAGTTATTTGCTTTTATCTAAAATTAAAAATATCTATATTTGTTAACGAGTTACTTTTATAATGTGATTTAAGTATTCATGTTTCCATTTATCAAATTATATTAGATGTACATTTTAAATTGGTTTAATTGTTCCTTTTGAAAATATTAAAAGCAATAATAATTGTAAGTTATTTAGTTATTACATTTCTTATTAACAATCACATGTTTTTAATATAATCAATCTGAATTAGCATTGTTTGTTGTATTGTATTTTCATTTTATGTAAAGAAAGGTGGGTGGGGCATTATCTAACCTCATGTACACTTATGATAGATAGATAGATAGATAGATAGATAGATAGATAGATAGATAGATAGATAGATAGATAGATAGATAGATAATTGTATTGATTTAAACTATTACAGTTGCAAACATATGACATTATAACATACACACACGTAACATTGCATATACAACAAAATAATCATTACGTTTTTCTTTGCTTCATACATATTTAAACAAAAAATACACATATTATGGAATGTCAATGATAAACGAGGATGTTATGAAATAAGATGTCTAGTTATTTTTAGTCTGTCAAATTGGATGTAGAAAGCCTTATTACAAGCGCATCGGAAATAAATTTACTTAAACTAAGAATAATATATTTGTTTAATGACTGCAACAATTCCACAAATTTAAACATGCTTGATCTAGTTGTGTAATATTTAGGAATGCATTTGTGTCGCACTACCACTTTGGGATTGCTATATTAATTGTGTTCGAAATGTTTTGCAATACTTTGTAACATCACAATAATATCACCTTCTCCGTTATTTCTATTAATTAGGAATACAAATAATATAATATTACGTTTATAACAAGAATACTGTTCATGTTAATACTTAGAACTGTTAATATGTTAATTGCTATGTCATATGTTCTATGTATATATGCATTTGTAGTATCTCACGGGCCTATGGCCTATTGATTTATGAATAAAATATTATTCTTCTTCTTTGTTTCTATGTTAGAGTAAGTAGTACAGATCAAAATAAAATGGTACTCGTCTTCAATATCTCTGTGTTACAGATGTCGCACACTCTTTCGTTTCTCTCTGTTCTCCCTCTTGAGTATCTCCTTGTTTCTATTCTTAAACAATGAGCGGATAATCTTATTTTTTGTTATACCACTTCTTAAATGTTTAGAGCATACTGTTTCTAGATATGTTTCAAAAAATATATTTTGTTTAATATGTAGTATGAAATATATGACCATTTAAACTTAAGTTAAGCTAATATTTCGCAGTAAGGTGAATGCCTTTGTACGATGTCGTTTTCAGAATAACATGTTCTGCTATGTTAATTGGTTTGCAAAGAAAATTAATAAAAACAAATATATCTTCCTCTACTATGATCAACTATATGCATATCCATGTGTGTATTGACTTTATGAATTGTCTGTACAGGTAGAGCCCCATGTGGTTCCCGGGGGCCCCGTTTGGTCACGGAGTAAAGAATAGGGCCACTGCAGATCCCTTTGGAGGGGTAGGCAGAGGGGTAGAATCCTCCCAAAATCATGTTCATTTTATCATTTTTTGTTCATGTTCATTAAAGGTCTTCATCATGATTCCTGCATTGTTTCAGGTGCCATCTCGCTCATATCACTAGAGCAGTGGCAGAAAAACAATAAACGTGGCTCCAGCGTAGATGGAGTTTCTACGATAGAATTTGCAGCAACTCTGCAGTTCAGGGTGAGACGGTTCTAGGCCCATTTTCCATATTTTATCTCGATGTACATGGAGGATGAGCCTGGCATGTTCACGCCTGTTAGGCACCATATAACCTTTCATGTGTTGATGCGCCTTAAAACCCAATTCAATTCAATTCTGTACAAATAGAAAGGCATTTGAATGATTGAGTTTTATAAAAAAAATGTTTACTGCTTAAGGAGTGGACACATTCTGAAATACCGATAATCTCGCAATTCATTTCTTTTTTAAATGTCTTATGTGATTTCAAAAAAAAATTGATAATGATAGAATAAATACTAATAGCAGTAAAAGTAATAATAGTAGTAGTAGTAGTAGTAGTAGAAGTAGAAGTAGTAGTAGTATTAATAATAATAATAATAATAATTGTAATAATAATAATTGTACTAGTTGTATTAACAATAATAATTATTATTATTATTATTATTATTAATAATAATATAATAATAATAATTACAGTTGTTGTTGTTGTTGTTGTTGTTGTAGTTGTTGTTAAAATAATAATATTAATGATTCTAATGATATTAGTAATTATTATTATTACTGTTATCATTATTATTATTATTATTATTATTATTAAAACAATAATAACATTAAAAAGCAGCGAATATGATAGACTTAATACATTTAATTTAAATGCTTATACATGTATTATCATAATATGGCTAATGATATAGTATTAAAACTATTAATATCATTTTGTTACTAATATATGTTTACTATCTTATAGTATTTGAAATTGTGAATACCAGATACATGTAAATGCCAATATTCACAAATCCTATAGACAAATTACAAACTAATATGTACCTACAATTCAATAAAAACTCAAATCCAATATTTAAAATATTTAAACTCTCCTGAAATTGTGTGTCCTTTAAGAAACAGTCATGCACTTAAAAGAAATACAATGCTGTATTAAACAGCGGAATATTTGCATGAACAACCGTGTTTATTCGGTGCATTTTGCGCGCCATTTCGCATAAAAGGTACAAACGTTTCGCTCACAAACGCGTTCATAATCAGAGTATAAAAGGAAATTGGACATTTTGGGAAATATTTAATTTGATACTAATCATCCATTGGCCAAAGTTCTTCAAGTGTTATGTATTGAAAAAGCATTTTAGGAACTTACATTTTAGCATTAAAAACGTTTTTATCACCAAGTGCAAATCAATGAAGTTGGCTTTTCCCCACCTGGGTGGCAATACGTATTTTATCATATCTCATTTGCCACGGTGAATACAGCTTAGTATCCACTGGCTTGGTACTGTTACAATTGATATTAAATATTTCTATGTAATAAGCATCTCGTTTGAAGTCATATTTAGACTGAATAGAGGCTACTTAAAGACGTTCAGTATTAGAGGATGTTATTTAAAAGTGAACAAAGCCATAACTCATATCTCCCTGTACTATACGACAGCACCTAAACTTCAAAGACATACCAACAGCCAATTTATTGAAAGTGCATAATGCCCGTGTGAGACTTGTCATTCAGTTGGCCAAGAAGGTAAGTGCAACATGAACAGCGCTTTTATCTGTCAATGTGAAAATAAAACAAGATGCACGAAGTAAAAGTAGCAACGACAGTCTTAATCTGCCGCCGTTTACTTAAACGAGCGGAAACTTTTTCTCAAGAAAGTTGCAAGTAACATAACTTATAACACACAGTGTAACAATCAAATAAAACAGATTTGAGTCAAAATTAATGAAATGGTAACTTTTGAAATGTGTTATTAAAATAATTCTAAGAGCAAAGAGGCCAATAACCAAGAGAACAAAATACAATGTAGTAAGTTGAACATACAGTTATAAACGCAATGATAATCTCATCTTCTGCATAACATTTTTAGTTAAACTTATTAAGTGAAAGATTTTTTCAGTATAACATTATTTTAATATATTTACTTGAAAAAGATGTCCTCATACATGTACATTCAAATATGCAAACTATTTGAAACAAAAATGAGACAAAGGGTAAAACGTTGTTCGGTGTTATCTCATAAAAAAAAAAAAAAAGCAACAATTACGAAACTTAGCCACATATGTATTTAAAGGATTTGAAAAAGGAAAAAGTATTATCTGTGAAAACTCCCAATAACAAATATATATTATGTTGGTATTTTTATTTTAACACGCTCCGTGCAACTTAGAGTTATAATATATCATGTAGGTCAAAATTCAGAGAGAAGCTGTTAAACAACAGTAGTGTAATACTTAAAAAGTTCATATCTTAAAAACACTTGTACCTAAAGAATAGCGCATTTCATGTGTGACATTGTTAGATTAATATAACATTGTATTTGATAAACATGATTCTAAGTAATATTTATATCAACACTGTCATAACGCCATTGATACATTAGAAATGTTTCTTATAAAATTGTTTAAAATAGTGCCCAAGAGTCATATATGACTTATTGCATAATATGTATGTACTGTGTAAGGTTTATTTGGGATGGCCTCGACCCAAATAGACCTATGACGAGGCTAATAAAAGTTCTTCCTATATCTGATATTATGGGAAGCAATGGCAATTGTTACGAAATGTACGCCCCGAAAGCCAACATACCACAATACCTACAAATATTTTGTTTGTATGTGTGGTGTTTCACGTCATTTCCAACACATGCAAGGTTATACACGACGGTCAATTTTGTGGATGAGGCAAACCACCCGCTTTCCTGGGTATAACCAGAACTGTACACCTCCCTCCATCCGTAAGAATCGACACTTCCTCCCTTACAAGTCGAGCTCCCAGTGGGTTTCGAACCCGCAGCGGTGAAATATACAAGAACTAAAGGTTGTTAAACAGCCCCAGAGATAGGGGAGGTATTCATGGAATACGGGAACTAGCCCAGCTCCTACTAAGTAATAAATTCCTATGGCTCTTTAAACTCAGAGGATAGACTCCGATGCACGGGACGCCCGGTGTCTTGCCAAAGAGCACACCGACGAAACACAGTTTCACCGGCAAGACTTAAACCCGGATTCATTGGATTTCAATGCCGCCTCTCTACCATATGCGTCACAGCTGCCCCAGAATATACAAGAACAAACGTAATTAGTGCAATCGAGTACAAACATGTTACAACAAATTACGTATGAAACACAATGACACATGATAAACAAGAACACTGTGGTTCTATTATACATGCATGGATTTAAATTGCTTTACAAACCACCAGAGAGTAAATGGCCGCTGCATAAGTGGCATAACCATCAAGACAAGCAAACGCTGCAATGAACACTGACAGAAGCGAAATCAATATGTTTATTAACAATAAAGAACATGCATCACAAACGAAGAGGTGATATGCCTTCTGATAAGGTAACCTTCAATATAAATGACAAATGCTTGACGTACCGAACAAGAGACAAAACAACAATATTGAAAGCCGGAATGCCAACAGCTCTGTCTGTAAAGACTGTACGCATACTGAGAGACAACAGACTGACAGATCATTGCACTTACTGAAACATAAGTAAACAACACATCATATACAACACATTATCACGAAAGCAAGAGACATATCGTAATTCACGCGTAGCACCTTTGACAAATGCAATATATCGCATATTTGCCTCTCGTATCAGCGTTTCCTGTCGATGGAGGCAATAGCAAGGCCATATTTCACCGACTAAATTACGCACATTATAGCGTTTAATATGTGACATTATACTATATACTTTATTGTGCAACCGTGTGCATTAGTTTCTATAGGTCGTTAAACTTTGAGCGATTCTTAATGTGATACAATTTACAATTTGGATTCCGATAGCAATCAAGTTTCATACGGGCTGGTGGTTTCAACTGTTTGGGCTTGGTCCTTAAACTGCAGACGTACGCAGCTCCATAGTAAGTACGAGAAAACAAGGAGCGGAGACTCAAGTTGTTGGGACAGTATTCATTTTATTAGTGTTGTATTTCATGATGGTGAAGATTCAACACAGCACTGTTGTATCTTTTTCTTTATGTATATGAGGACACGCCAGTGTTGCATTGAACCCTTTATTTCTGTGCAATACTATTTGAATGAGCATCATCGTGAAAAGTAAATATCATTCGTCGATGGTTGCCAATGGAATGCTGGCGTTCATATCAATGACACGACTAGAAGAGTTAGACATTTAAGATTCTATTTATTACAAATGGGCTTCAATTCTGGATATCTGGATAGTCATATTACATCCTTGTATATAGTATGAAAAGGTAGCGATGGCAGTGTTTTCAAGCATGCACTTTGACTCCAACAACATCTGACATGCATATGGTCTGTTTTCAGCATTATTGTTACATATATCAGATTTCAGATGCTGTTTCAGTATGATTTCTACACGTATCAAATTTCAGGTGATGTTGAAATAAGAATATAAACATGAAACCTACTACATACAAAAGAAACTTGAAATGTTACAAATAATTGTTTTTCCATGAATAACATGCAGCATTGGAATCCCGGGGTATTCATGAGCTTCTGTCTAAATACTTGTTTTAAAATGGTGTAGGCTTTGCGATCGATTGAAAGTACGCCAAAACACAATAAGCGTGTATGTAACTTTAAATATATATTCCAATGTAGTATAAGAATCTATCATGGGTATCCGGTGAAGATAGGGAATTCCAGCCCGAGGTATAAGTGTTTTTTATCGGAACCGAGGCTCTGCCCAATTGAATGTCGCCATTCGAACACTCGCATATACGGGAAGTTGTGTATTCAATCCGCGGCCAAGTCATACCAAAGACTTTATACAAGTAGTTCTAGTAGCTCCAAAGAGTGTACTAGTAGTTCCCTTTGCTTAATGTTCAGTTATTATAAGAATCTTTCATGGGTATCCGGTGAAGATAGGGAATTCCAACCAGAGGTATAAGTGTTTTTATCGGAACAGAGGCTCTGCCGCGGTTCCGATTAGAACTCTTATACCGAGGGTTGGAATTCCCTATCTGAACCGAATACCCATGATAGATTCTTTTTTTTTGCATATCAGAGACATGTCGTGCGTTGACGCCTCCAGCTACTAACATTTTGCATGTTTTCCTACATACCGGATGTTAGTGCGCGCGCGACTTTTATCTTTACCCATGAAGATAAGACTTTCTTGCATACCGGATTATAAGAATCAGTCATGGGTATCCGGTGAAGATAGGGTATTCCAACCCGAGGTATAAGTGTTTTTATCGGAACCGAGGTTATCCGAGGTTCTGATTAAAACACTTATACCGAGGGTTGGAATTCCCTAGCTGAACCGAATACCCATGATAGATTCTTTTTCTTGCATATCAATGACATGTTGTGCGTTGACTCCGCCAGCTACTAACTTTTGCATGTTTTACTGCATACCGGATGTTGGCGCGCGTGAATTTTATCTCGACCCTAGGGTGAGATGCAAATATCTAACCCCAGTAAAATGACGGATATCCTTGTCCGGTATGCAAGAATATAAGAATCTTTCCTGGGTATCCGGTATAGATAGGGAATTCCAACCCGAGGTATAAGTGTTTTTCTCGGAACCGAGGCTCTGCCGAGGATCCGATTAAAGCACTTATACCGAGGGTTGGAATTCCCTATCTGAACCGGATACCCATGTTAGATTCTTTTTCTTGCATATCAGGGACACGTTGTGCGTTGACGACGCCAGCTACTAACGTTTTACGTTTTCCTGCATACCGGATGTTGGCGCGCGTGAATTTTATCTCGACCCTAGGGTGAGATGGAAATATCTAGCCCCGGTAAAATGACGGATATCCTTTTCTTGCATACCGGACAAGGATATCCGTCATTTTACCGGGGCTAGATATTTCCATCTCACCCTAGGGTCGAGATAAAAATCCGGTATGCAGGAAAACGTAAAACGAATCTAACATGGGTATTCGGTTCAGATAGGGAATTCCAACCCTCGGTATAAGTGCTTTAATCGGATCCTCGGCAGAGCCTCGGTTCCGAGAAAAACACTTATACCTCGGGTTGGAATTCCCTATCTTCACCGGATACCCAGGAAAGATTCTTATATTCCATCCCCCATGTAAAACGTGGATAGCCTTATCCGGTATGCAAGGCTATAAAGTGTAGCGCTAGGACTGGTCAGCTCAGTGTCGGTGTATGTGACTAGGTGGGGTAGTTCCAATGTGGCAGCACTAACGAGTTGATCACTTAGATTATACGTAGCTACCGTCGAAATGTGATTGCAATATGTTTAAATCGATGTTATGAGACGCACGGATGCACGCACCTCATCCCCACCCCAACATACCCCACCCAGACACCCACCCATCCAACCAACCACCCATATACAACTAAAGACATGCATCATTGAGCAAGATAATTAATCTACATTACTTAGTACCGGTTCTACCCAGAAAGACTTCGAGAGTTGCAAGAACTTGTTTCGCAATCTATGTAAAATAAATATGTTTATACTAAACAGACATAAATACAGTGTGGTTGCTAATCGTAGCTGGGGCGTATTTACCTGAAGTTAAATTTGCTATTCTTCTTACGATTGTTATCAGATAAAAACATGTAATATCAAATGATGTGTGCCAATTATGTTTTCAAATTCCATCGAGTTAAATATCAAACTGAGATCAAAACATTTGATAAGGAGAGGTATCTTTATCGAAAACGGTAAACAGGAAATAGTCTCTGAATTGTTCAGAAACAAAAAAGGTGTGTTTTGTACTGTTATCTTGACCAAGTCTTTTTGACTTTATTGACAGGTGTTTTTCAATTCATTAACTCCATTACCTTATTCTATTTAGAGCATTAGGCTGTTTTTATATCCGCTATTTGCATTTTGAAATTCAATGTCATTATACTATGTAAATATCACATCCTCTTGAGGGTGCCAGTGGATATTATCAACCCGGGAATGTAATGACATTATCATTTCGAGGGTTGATAATATCCACTGGCACCCACAAGAGGATGTGATATTTACATTATTATACCGTACAATACTCCTAATATACTAATATACTCGATAATGAAGAAAAAATAGTTGTGTGTTGTTGTTGAAAAAATCTATTTTTAGAACTGAGCTTTTCAAAAAGCTAGCGGGGTGATATTTTGCGCTATCACCCGCTATGACGCGTTGAGGGTGATAGCGCCAAATATCAACCGACAGGGTATGGGGATTGTACATGGAGTGTTTACAGTGAGGTATAATAAAAACATATGCCAAATCCGAATTCAAAATGATGTTATTCCAAGAAGTAAAACAGCAATGCATACATTAAATATTAAGAATACGATATATATTTAAAATAGTAATAATTATGACGGTTGTAATACAGTTAGAGAAAATGACAATGAGCATACCGTAAACATTATTGGCAGTATTTCAAGAAACTAAAGAAGATAACGACTATAAAGACAACTGTGCAAACATATTGCCTATCCCATCCTCCAACCCCAACCAACCACGAAATGTGCATGCCGAATATATTCTAATATGATTATTATTAGAGTGTGATATTGTAGCAAACCCTGTTTCCAGTCTGTAAAATGTATTCCGCAGCTAACTGTGCCCTCGTTTCTTCATACTATACTGTACAAAGTGGTAGTATTAATACATACTAGTATGTAGGCATAATATTATCAGTAAACAAAAGCAACAATTTGTCTGTATATATATATTTTTTTTTTAATAATAATAATAATAATAATAATAATTATTAATAATAATAATAATAATAAACGTCCTGTAATTATCCGCCGTGTTCATTACACGGTCACCATGCACGGTGTTAGTGTACCAAGTGAGTGTGGCAGCGGTCACCATGCACGGTGTTGGTGTACCAAGTGAGTGTGGCAGCGGTCACCATGCACGGTGTTGGTGTACCAAGTGAGAGTGGCAGCGGTCACCATGCACGGTGTTGGTGTACCAAGTGAGTGTGGCAGCGGTCACCATGCACGGTGTTGGTGTACCAAGTGAGTGTGGCAGCGGTCACCATGCACGGTGTTGGTGTACCAAGTGAGTGTGGCAAAAACAACCACTGTGGGCTCCAGCTTAAAGTAACTATCCCGCCAACAACAGCCACATTCTACAACATATGTATACCGTTTCTAAACCTACTGACAAACTCTATAGGCTCAATATAAACGGCTTTAAACCTAACAACTGGAACGTCGAATTAAGAGTTACCAACTCATTCACTCAATCGCGGGTATTCTAAGAACCCGTGAAAAAATATATAGTTTAATCGGCACATATACATTATAATATGACCTGAACACCTGGACAGCGTTTTCATAAATGGTTTCGTAGTGTAACGTTTGCCGTTATTTGGTGGGTTTACTTCTTTAACAACTGCAGCAACTGTTGTACCCCGATCCCTGCAGCAACTGTTGTACCCCGATCCATAAAACTCTAGCATAGACGATTTCCGTGATAAGCGAAAACCAGTCGAACACGTTGTAATCACTTGTTATGTAAGGTATCAGCTACTATTGTTTTTCACTGTAGTCGCATTAATAAACAACGTCCTTCGTTCTGTATTAGTTTTATATAGCAATTGTCACACTAATAAAAAAGATAGATAAGTGTGTGTGCACATCGTTCAGATTTATTACGTTAGACCAATAACTACTTTGTAAAAGTTGCAGAAAACACTTATTTATATTATCCACATACAGTATAATATGCAAGGTATTTGTTATAAATAAATGTTTTTATATTCACTACACCACATACTGTATACTATGCGAGGTATATTTGTTATAAATAAATGTTTTTTTATATTCACTGCATCACATACAGTATAATATGCGAGGTATATTTGTTATAAATAAATGTTTTTATATTCACTACACCACATACAGTACAATATGCGAGGTATATTTGTTATAAATAAATGTTTTTATATTCACTACACCACATACAGTACAATATGCGAGGTATATGTGTTATAAATAAATGTTTTTATATTCACTACACCACATACAGTACAATATGCGAGGTATATTTGTTATAAATAAATGTTTTTATATTCACTACACCACATACAGTACAATATGCGAGGTATATGTGTTATAAATAAATGTTTTTATATTCACTACACCACATACAGTACAATATGCGAGGTATATTTGTTATAAATAAATGTTTTTATATTCACTACACTATATACAGTATAATATGCGAGGTATATTTGTTATAAATAAATGTTTTTTATATTCACTACACCACATACAGTACAATATGCGAGGTACATGTGTTATAAATAAATGTTTTTATATTCACTACACCACATACAGTATAATGTGCGAGGTATATTTGTTATAAATAAATGTTTTTATATTCACTACACCACAAACAGTATAATATGCGAGGTATATTTGTTATAAATAATTGTTTTTATATTAACTACACCACATACAGTATAATATGCGAGGTATATTTGTTATAAATAAATGTTTTTATATTCACTACACTATATACAGTATAATATGCGAGGTATATTTGTTATAAATAAATGTTTTTATATTCACTACACCACATACAGTATAATATGCGAGGTATATGTGTTATAAATAAATGTTTTTATATTTACTACACCACATACAGTATAATATGCGAGGTATAATTGTTATAAATAAATGTTTTTATATTTACTTCACCACATACAGTATAATATGCGAGGTATATTTGTTATAAATACATGTTTTTATATTCACTACACCACATACAGTATAATATGCGAGGTATATTTGTTATAAATAAATGTTTTTCTATTCATTACAACACATACAGTACAATATGCGAGGTATATGTCTTATAAATAAATGTTTTTATATTCATTACACCACATACAGTATAATATGCGAGGTATATTTGTTATAAATAAATGTTTTTATATTCACTACACCACATACAGTGTAATATGCGAGGTATATGTGTTATAAATAAATGATTTTATATTCATTACACTATTATGAGAGTAAAGTGATCTTAAACAGAAGAGAAAGGGGATAATATACATCGTTAGAAAAAAATAACGAACAGAAATTTCAGAATAAAAACATTTAAGCGGTATTTGCAATTTATATTCATATATACATGATCATTATTGTGCCTTTCTTATGTTGGTTAGTACAGCTGCCTAGTTCGTTAAAGAATGCAACCTGGCGGGCATTTCTTTATATTAGTTTGGATGACACTGTTATGTTGGTATAATATGGTAAGAGTGGGGTTTGGTGCACCCTAGAACCTGGTTTAAACCTTCGACGGCGTTTTCGCCACTGACCTTTCAAGGCGGTAAGTATGTTGTGTCAGCGGCGTCGCATACTGTGTTTATAGTATTTGTATCCTTATTTGTGTTGTTTGTTTTGAATGCGTGTTTTGCATGACTAAGTTCTGTAAATGCTGCATTTTATGTTCGACGTTTGTATCTATTTTTAAATCTGTGTTAAAATAAAAAAGTCAATATAACCGCATATACTTAAATATAGATATAAAACTCGAACAGGAAAAGTAGCATTCAAGGACGACAGTTAACCACAAATACACACATAATTAAAGAACCATATTTAAAGATGAATAAAAGGCCAAATAAGACATCACAAACACAAAAGGGTTGACAACAGGGCTACCGCCTTGGAACGGTCAGTGTCAAAAAAAGCCTATGTTTTTTTTACTGTTTAGGACATCATCACCGTCATTGGAACATCCACACATGGATTATTGTAATTAAGAACGACCTAGACGATTCTAGAGAACCTGTTGTCAAACTCCTTGCTGCCTTTTTGCCATGGCGGTACCCTTACTGTCAACCCTCTAATGTGTGTGGAGTAGCTTTATTTACTTCTATTTTTCCTTGTCATTGTTGTTTGTTTTCAATGCGTTTTCAGTATACTGTGTTCTGTGAATGCTGCATTTTCTGTTCAACTTGTGTACCTACTTCTTCAGATGAAGTATACATGTACATAGTACAAAAGTTTGCTGCCAGGACCAGCGGGGTACCATAGAAGATCCTAAAATAAGCGAGTGCATTTAAAAAAAAGAAAAGAAAAAAAGCATACAGTAAACTACATTTATGTTATGATTTAAAAGGGAACTAACTGCTTATTTCCTATACGTTTCCGTAAACGATGAATTAAAGGCAAATAAAATAATTCTGAGACGTTTGTATTAATGTATATGACGGTGAACTATGTTAATACTTTATTGCTGATATGTTTTAACTTTGGTTTTGTTTCTCTCTTTTGATAAGTTTTTAATTCAAATATAATATTTGGAGGTAAATAAATGAGTGATCCCTTTGTATTTAAATATTCGAATGTGTTTATTTATTTATTTTTTGGAACCACGGGATTCCAAAGAGAACATAAAGATAATGGATCATAATGTACAATTGCAGTGTTGACAACAAATCGCGGAAGTTGTGCTCAGCAACCTCCGAGAAGGTCGGTTAATAACAGCTTTGACTGCCAGTCTAAATAGACCGTATTATTATTTTACAACGATGGAGTTTTGTATTAAACACTTACGTGTCTGAAATACATATATAATTATATATACAACTTTTCATATGATGTTTCATTACATATACTCGGTTGCAAAAGAAACTGGACACTTTGAAAATTTCACTTTACACCCTATCCCCTTTATCAAGCGACAGTCCCTTAATGATTCGACCTATTGAAAAACAAATGACAACATGATATTGGCAATGGAATGATAACAACTTTGGTACCAAACATGGCATATTGATTTTGGAATTTGTCAATTTAATTCTGAAAAAACGTTATACAATTAAATCTAAACAATATATATATAGTTCACATGAATCTTCATTACATTGAATGTCAAGGTCACACTTAGAGGTCGAAGGTCATATGTACTATATTTTGTGTCCGCTCTAAATCTCTTGAACCGCTTAAGGGATTTTGAAATAACTTGTTCATCATATCGAGACGATGTGCAGAGCGCAACTTTCAGCCAGGTTGGTTCATAAATTATGGGGGAGTTAACATATCGTTAATTCATTTTTTCACGAAGTAGTATATATATACAACTTCGTGAAGATATATTAACCATAAGGAGTCGTCACTCGCCTGTCTGACCAAGCCTTTATTGCATATGTCAACATGCAGTTATTTGAGTGAAACGTTCGTGTACGTGTGTTGATGCTTCATATCCGTCATGCAAACTTCATAACTTTAGAAGTGACAAAAATGGTCATGCTTACTGAGTCATTTATTAATTTATGTTGGTAATATATGACGGTGCTGATGTTGCAGTTGGCGACATGTCTTCAGTTTTCAAAATACCATGTTGAATGCAGTATAAGTATATAAAGAGGTCGGCAACTAATAATTAATTAGATAACTGCTTCAGGGACAACGTGATGTTTCGGATGGATATAAATTGGGATGACAAGGTGTTAGGCTGTTATTACAGTTTTATAATGTTATAACGGTGTGGGAAAATAGATTCGCACCCGAGGGTTTGTCGTCGACGCTTGGTTGTCTACGTAGATGATTTGTTACGAAATTAAGTGTATGTTTGTTGGATACTTTGGTGATAGTGCCTACTACAACTCAAGCTACCAATTGCATCAGTTCCTGGAATATCCATGGATTGCATATTTAGTGTTTTCATTAATGTTCGTGAACATGTGTATTGCATAATTTATGACTCTTGTTAAAACTCTTCATACTTCAGTCGAAGGTTTTCTTCAAAAAATATGTCTATACATATGTGTGACTGTAGGTTCTTTATTGCATGTTTGTTAAAACTATTTATTGCTGATTTGCTGAATGTTTAAGTCTACATTCAAAGAAACATACGAAAATCTTAAAGTATTTTTTATTAAACTCAGAACATTTATTTAATAAAGTTTTAATAATAATAATAATAATAATAGACTTTATTTACAGAGGGTAATACACATTTAGTTACTTTAGTTACAAAACTAATCTTCCATGTGGCCCTCTATTATTTACACATTTACAATACTTATTGGCAAATTGGTTAAACACAATGAATAAGAGAATAAGGTATCAGCAGCCAGCCTCAAACACACCCTTGTACGCAGCCACCTCCCATACAGCTTCTGTCCACGCACCTGCTCATAATATAATAATAATAATAATTAAGAAACATATAAAATGCGCACAAAAAATGATGACGTCATAACATATATGTAGATACCTGAAAACATAGACAAACAAACAAAACGGATATTAATTATTTGAAAAACAATAATAACAAAACACACAACAAGCAAACAAAGCTCAACGATAACACTTTCCAACGTACTTACATATATTCTCCCCTATATTCTCTAGTATTCTATTAACAAAATGTTCAAACCGAAAATTAAATATTCTGAACTCAAATAATATCAGATTTAGATATATTATTGGCAATCTTTAATATCAGTCTAGATGTTTCAGTAATACATTAATAACTTTATAATGTTAGTTTTATCCATTTTACAAAGTTACAATGAAAAGAATCAACTGTTTTCAAGTTTTTTAAGCTGTCCGGCAAGCTATTCCATATGATTGGTCCCGAATATGCAACACTTTGCTTGAATATTTCTTTCATTGGTTGTGGGGGGATAAAATTATTGGCCGTTTCTGATCTCAAAATAGGTATTTTTCATTTCCTATTCGACGTCTGAACATTTCATTTACATACTGAGGGGTTTCAGATATGTATACTTTAAACATAAACTTTACTCTCCGCAGATATAATCGATCAAATACAGTTAATATTTTTAATGCTTGCATGCTTTCTACTACATCCTCAACATTATATAGTCTAATACTATCTTACATGCGCGTTTTTAAAGACAGTAAATTCGATCTAGGTGTATTTATGATGCACCTCCACATACAATATTACAATAATCTATATGGGGTGGAATGTAAGTTTTATTAAATTGAGTTATATACTCAATTGAAAGATATTCCTTTGTTCGAGGCAATAGCAATAAATTGGATGTCGTATTTTTTTGCAAATGTTATTTGTATGAGAAGTCCATGTCAAGTTATTATTTATAAAAAACACCAAGAATTTTGTCTTTAGCGATTGTATTCAGACTATCATTGTTTAAATTCAAATATAAGTTGTCAGTATTCATGCAAGCTCTCTTTTAGTGAGTAGTTATAAGTATTACTTTTGTCTTTGAAATATTTATTAGCGTTCCATTGCATTTGCACCAATTTGCTAAATTGTCTAATGCTATTTGTAAGTTACTCTCAATTGTAGAGTGTGAAACTCCAATATCAAAAAAGGTTGTATCATCTGCATACAGATCAGTATTTATTTGATCAGTATAAAGCGGTAGCTCATTTATGAACAATAAAAAGAGTAGAGGGCCCAGGATTGAGCCTTGTGGAACTCTTTTTAATATGATCGTGATACTATTATTACGTTTTTACATGAAATATGCTGTTTTAACTAAATGGGAGATAACTCTGCTACTTACCGTGAAATAAGCGCAAAAGTATGAAAATGGAATACCGGCACACTATGTCATGACAATGTTCTTAAATACTTCCCATTATTAAAAAAAATAATTCTATAAGCCAGATGTGCAAGTAGTAATGAACTTATTTATTTTCAGTGTATGCACAATTATATTTTAACGGCTTCCATATTTTTCAGGGATTTTATTAATTATATCTGTATTATCTATGATGTAGGTTTTTAGTCTAGACACTAG
Organism: Cyrtodaria siliqua; assembly: GCA_037043455.1. Classification (NCBI taxonomy): domain Eukaryota; kingdom Metazoa; phylum Mollusca; class Bivalvia; order Adapedonta; family Hiatellidae; genus Cyrtodaria; species Cyrtodaria siliqua. The sequence continues at coordinate 25,573 of JAWPHD010009878.1, read as the reverse complement.
TACAGCAATATGAAGCACTTTATGTTGACAAAGACGATGTGGTCCGCGTAGCAGCATCGTGTGATTAATAAACGGTCACAGCGGCCACACAGCAAGACCGTGTGTCATGTAATTAATGGTAAGATACTAGTATGTGTGTTTTGTTTTCTCCTATTATTCATTTTTATTTTGTTTTATATATATATATATATTCATTTCAGTCACGAGTGCTTTAGCTAGACGGTAATATGGGACGAAGGCCTGATATAGGGTGTGATATGAAAATACTATTTTTTTATTTATTTATCCCATACTTGCCTATAAATACGTTTTATTTTTAATATATCAATTAAAATATAGCTCTATTTTACGTGTGAAAAATGTAGAATTCTGTGCTGGAAATCGGCTCTTCCCGTAATTCGGTTGTTAGCCGATTTTCATTTAGTTATAAATAGACACGGGAATTTCCAAATTGATATAACTTTGTTCACCTATTATTTTACCCGCGTGATAAAGATTTATTGGCCGGTAGATTGATATGACTAGCTACGTTTGTTTCGTATCGTATATTCAAAAACAGCGTATTTAAGTCTAGTATGGGATAAAACAAAATGCTCACATAACCCACGGCCTGGGCGTGTACTAATTTATGTTTTCGATAATCCACACGTGTTATGATGTTATGTGACGTATTGAGTTTTGTGATACGAAGAATCTCACATTCGAGCTAATTTAATAATGAATGTATTAATCTCGTTAGCATTGTAGCACGTGTGTGAACTTGTTTAGTAAATTCAATAATAAATGAGCCCTCGTTTAAGAAACTCTCTATATATAGAACTATACGTATCGGATAACTGTTATAGACATCGTATTACTGCAGGCAATTTGGTCTATATCGGCCATTTCCTTGGACCTCTTTCTCGGCTCTCGAAGCTGACTTGTATCACAGACATATTATCAGGTCTGTGCCTGTCTATCTATACTGAAAGGAAAAAGAAACGCAGGGTGCTATTTCCGCTATATATTGCATATACTGCACACTTAATTCCATATATATTCCAAGGAAATCCCAAGATGTTTTGTAAAAAAAAAAAAAAGTGCAGTTAGTTAGAGAAAGGACACAACTGTGATGTTGTAGACGTTTTTATCACAGTACACGTTGTAACAAGAAATTCATAAATGCTGAAGTTCCTCTTTGAAAAATTGAGCCAGTTCAGTACTGTATTTAATGTTAAGTGATTGCAACATTTAAAGCCTAAGTTTGCTCACCTGCTTGAGCCAAATGCGCATTCTGACGATAATGAAACTTTAAAGGGGTAACCATTGGTGTGTTCAGTGCTGTTTAAACCTTCTTTCTAAAAGGACAGGCCTAATGTCGCCCTGTACCATTCGATTATCAGTAGCATATTAAATATACAATATATAGCAGAAATACGCACCCTGCGTCTCTTTTTCCTTTCCTTTCAGTATATCAATCTATATGGATACTGCATCAACCTCTGCAGGTATATGATACCTTCTGACTTTCCTGCACTGTTGTTACCAATACTACTGTAGTACTTCTGTATTGATATTCTTGATGGTTCTATTCAAGTGACTTTAAATACAGCATTCTCGAATTCTATCAGCCATGTCTTTGTAATGTATATTTTATTTCCGGCCATGTTTGCTCTGCAATGACCAGCATTGTTGTCGTCTCTCAACTCTGGATAGGGGACATGTTTTCTCTTATTTACAGAGATAATTAAATTGAATACTAATACAACACTCTTTTGTGGGGTTCAAATTAATTCCTTGATCATCCGTATTTACTCGTGCAAGAGTTGAATGCATCAGGAAAATCCTGAGATTTCCGCAAACAAGTCGTAATCCTTAACACGTGTTTCGCAGAAACATTTAAGTAACAAATGTAAATAAGCGAGGTTTTCCAAATGAGACAATTTAGGTCGCGTGCGTATCGCGTGCAATTTGATTACAATCCCCAGCAAATATTGTGAACGATGTATTAATATAAAATCGGGTTAGCTTGCTTGCAATAGTAACCAGATTACTTTTATAGCGGGGGTAATACTTTACTCAATTAATTTGGATTCCATAAAACTCCCGGGAAATTAGACAAAATTGTGGATAATGTCACTACTGCAAGCCAAATGGACGGGATAAAATATATCATTAAATATGTACGAGCTATGTATGATGACTGCAGCCGTTTTTAACAGTATTATACATTTATATTCTTTGTTGTTGTTGTTTTTATGGATACTCATGCATAACTAATGTATACTCATACAAAGCCAGCCTCAATGAAATAAAACTCGACGTAATGGTTATCATTGTAGTGCACTTGTTTCACTCCTTGCCAGTATGGCGTTCTTGAAGGTCAAGTTCGGAATTCATTCAAGAAGATTTTGGCATTTTTATTTTTATTTTTTATAATTTTATTTCATCAGTTAGTCCCTTTTTGTATCAAGGTCATGTATTTTACATTTTTTTTATCGACCACAAACGTTAATAAAATTCAGTTTAGGCATTACCTTCCTCAAATATAGAATAATTTATGTTATTGGTATAATGTTATTAAATCTACCGTTCTCACAAGAGTTTAAGCAAATTATTACCATAAGTGTGTCGGTACGAATAATTTCCTTTGAAGCTTTGCACTATTTCCAGAAAAAAAATTACCATATCAAAAAATGAAATTTCCTCATATGTAAATGTGCTTTTAATCATTGCAATGTTTAATTTCAGACGGCCTCCGATCATTCCCAATAATGTTTGCGTCTGTACATCAAAGAACGGCAGTCCCGACCTCATTCAATGGGAGTATGTTTTGGTGGGAGGGGTATGATTTAATCATGTGCATGGGCGGCTATGAGAGATTGGTGCTTTATGATATTGCGGTGTTGAAGAGACACAGCTGAGACCTGTCCAGTAATATAGACAGATGTAGACGGAGGTGATGGATTCGCCGCTTTATGGATGAGGCCCTTTTTTTGGAAATGATACAGGAATATGATTCGTTTAATGGATGAGGTCTGATTTTGGATATAATTGTACTACTAAGGGTAGCTTTATGGAAGAGTTCCCGCTTGGGATGCAATAATACGAATAAGGATCAGGTCCTAATTTAGAAATTGTACTCTAATATATATCTTTTCTCACTTTGTGGCATATCCAAAAAGCCGGCTTCCCGTGAGTCAATGAAACAAAATACACAGTGAATATTTTGTTCAAACAAATCGTCTTTTGTTTCAGCTAGCTGTCTTTTAAATGACATATTCATCTAACAAATCTTTGTGTTTTTCTCTGATATCAGAATTCAAAATTGGGGTAACAATAGAGATATATTTTAATTTATAGACTATGCATTAATGGCCATATTTGGCTAACTTAGCCTCAGTAATACATGTAGACCTCTGAGTTAAAACTCGTTCAACTCTTGCAAGTTGTTAAAAGTTCTCTTGCTAGTCGCTGAAGGATGTTAAGACAATTGTGTTCTGCAAGCTATTTGTAAATACTTCCCAGAATGCTTTAGCATAAAGGAGGGGACATATAAACAGTAATGAATCAAGAGTACTTCCGAAATGCCGGAACATATAAAACTTGAACAGAAATTTCAAGTAATTTCAATAAACGATTCCTTGAAATTGCTTTAACCCAATAAATTCCAGTTAAAACAGCAAAACACGTAAAACTATATAACTTCTGGGTTCCATATTAACGCAGTTTTAAGTGTTGAAAATGCGCTTTTTACGCATTCAGTCATGGATTTTTGAAAACCTTGCTAGATTTTACCACGAAAAATCGTATGAAACCACTGTCCGGGCCGCTTAATTCGATCACATGCCATATAAGTCCGCAAGTGATCGTGTAAGGTGATTCCATTATGATTTCTCTAATGATATCATCCACTGCTTATTTAAAGTTTAATATTTTCATTTTTACGACCAGATGCGCTGGTGTTCTGTGGCCTAGAGGGGTTAATTAAATTACAATTTTACACCAGAACGAGAAGTCAAGAAGGTGGATAATCTACCATTGTAGAGCAATAGCAGAGCTTCAAATTTAAAAATAAGTATTGAAGCTGTAAAATAATCCACAAGGAAGTGAGGAAGAGAAAACTGGTAATTGCTTTTAATAAAACCAGTTCCTTGTTCGAATGTTATAAATTTGAATATTCTCTGTATTGTGGTATTGCAGTTGTCTATGACTAAATGTTGCTCATTAGATGTTAGATGACGATTATAACACGTCATTATTTATTATGCACATATTCTTTTTGTCTGGTTTTCTGTCTATTGACGACACAAACCTGTATTCCTGAACCAAAGTTTTCGTTGGCTCTATCACTGTCTTAGACGTTTAACTCTTAACCCGCTAAGCACGACTATAATAGCCTTTGCGTCCATTGTAAACCCAGATCAGCGAGTAACTCGCAGGCTGATCAGAATTTACAATGTCCGGCTGCTGATCAGTCATTTCCACCCTCCCCCTCACACCCAAAATGGAATGGTCTTAGTTCAAAGAAAGAACAGTCCATTATATATATGTGGCGGATTAAGGGTTAAGCGACGTTTATTACGATGATTCATAAAAGGAAACCCGTCCGTCGGATGGGGACGTAAACCGGACGGTCCCGTGTATCGGTCTATCCTCCGAGCACGTTAAAGAACCATAGGAATCTATTCGATAATAAGAGTAGGGCAAGATCCCGGATTCCTATGTATCCTTACCCTCTCTCTGGGGCGGCCCTAAATAACCTATACTGTGTTGATGAGCCGTTAAACAACATTCAACTTCAACTTCATGGAAGGAATACTATATAAGTGAAGCAGTAGCCTAATAAATTGGCTCCTATGCAGTTTTTTTTATTATTCTGACGTTCTATGTAACTGCATATACTCGCCAATACGAAAAATTTCAAAAGAGCATTAAACGTGTATTTTAACACACTAAGTGAAGCAGCAGCAGTGTTGCGAACGTCGGATTGCGAATTTCAACATTTTAACTGAAAAAGCCAAGTAAAAAGGGGCAACAACTCAGGTAAAATACATGACAGTGTTATGTTTCTTGTCATATACCATACTGTAATGATAATGAAAATGTGTACAAAGTTTCAAGGCTTTCCGACAATTTGTTTTTGAGAAATGAGGAAAAAACTAATACGTATAACTAAACATTTCAACAAAACCGTCAAAACGCGTAGACGGACGGAGGTACAGACAGACGGGTGTACAGACTGGATTTGCTACGCAATTTGTCTTAAAAGGATCCTTACTAGATCTAGCGAAACGTGTTCCGGAAGCTTGCATCCTCTCTTGTTGATTTTCAATACGTGCAGGATCATTCGCAAGGCACAGTCAAGCTTCCAGATCATACATACTTTACTAATGATCCAACTGTAGACATTAAAATTACAAGTGTGTCATGGCATCAAGGCATCACGGTAAACAAAACTGCAACTACAACGGTAAGTGTACTTTTTGAAAACAGAAGCATTATCAGCAACACTGTGGATTTAATGACGTAAATAAGAACACAATCAGCAAACATCATTGGCTCTTCATTTGTGTGGCAGTTCTGGAGTTTTACGACGTTCGTCTGTCTGGCAAAGATGCCCAGATATGTCGCCATTGTTTGCTAAGCGCATCGTTGCTATTTTATTCTTTGCGCAGTTGGAAGACAGCGAACGGTCAAAACAAGATAATGCCAAGTGAAGCATGTGTTGTTGATTTTAGGAAATGTGCTTTAATCCGACAATTCAGTTATATTATTACATTTTTATTTGTTTTTGAACGATTTGATGATTGCAAACCACGCAAGAATCGATGCACATAAAACTCGATGAATTGTGAGGATATTTGGGAACACGATCGTAAACTAATATTATGACGTCGTTAATGCCTCCGATACAACACGTTTTTAGAAGGATGTTTCTGTGGGATTAGTAGTCGTTGCTCATCATGTCTTCTTTGGTGGTTTTGTGTAATGAACAGTAATCAAATATTATGTGCAAAGTTAAAGGACAGAGTGTTACGCTTTGATGCGATATTGGATATTTAAATAGACATCTTGTCGAAAGATGTATTCCGCGTAAAGTATACTTTCCATTAATACAAGTCATATACCTATTATAACTGATAGCATTAAGCAACTTGACTTGACAACAGAGTAGGCACTCAGTGTAGCTGGGTAATTGGTGTTAGAATAACGTTAACACACTTGCCTCTTGTCCCCGAGGTTCCGGGTTCGATTTGGTCACGTTCTGGCCTTTCAAACACCATTCTACAGTTCCTTTCTAGGGCAAGTTATGAAAGTATGAAATGCAAAGCCGTCGGTCTCGTGTGCAGGGAAGAGCAGTACCACGTGCACGTTAAAGCTCTGGATGAATTTACGTGTTAATTGGCGTTTCAGGCTCGTAAACATAAACCTTAAATCTCAGTGTCGTGGTTTTGAGGTCCCCTGTTTTTGTGGTGTTTGAATGTAAAAGAAAGAATAAGAATACTTTGGAACTTATCGAAGCAGCACACTAAGACAAATCTCCAAAACACCCCTTTGTAACATAAATGGATTGGTCTATATTTAAAGAAAGGACAGTCCATTATACATTCATAGCGGGCTATGGGTTAAATACGACAGTTGTGAGTGGTTGTTGCAATAATTACTCATGGTAATACATTGTCTTGTGAGAACGGTAGATTTAATAACATTTATACCAATAACATATTCTATATTTGAGGAAGGCAACGCCTAAGTTGCCTAAAGTGAATTTTATTAATGTTTGTGGTCGATAACAAATGTAAAGACATACTTTCTAGCTTATATAATTTATTTATAATAACTGGTTCGTCTTCAACTTAAATAAATAAAATGGTGGTTCTTAACCCAGTTTAATAGAAGTAGCATAAAAAAGAACAGGCGAGTGGACATAACACCTGGATTAGAGTCAGTTTCATTCCAGTCACTGACATAATAAATTGCTCCCCACTGTCCTCAGTTTTGTTTCCTCATAGAAAACATTGCTTCTCCACTGGACCTTTATATGTGTCGTCATAGAAAACATTGCATCTCCATGGGACCTTTATATGTGTCGTCATAGAAAACATTGCATCTCAATGGGACCTTTATATGTGTCGTCATAGAAAACATTGCATCTCCATGGGACCTTTATATGTGTCATCATAGAAAACATTGCATTGTCATAGGACCGTTATATGTGTCATAGAAAACATTGCATCTCCATGGGACCTTTATATGTGTTGTCATAGAAAACATTGCATCTCCATGGAACCTTTATATGTGTCGTCATAGAAAACATTGCATCTCCATGGGACCTTTATATGTGTCGTCATAGAAAACTGCATTGTCATAAGACCTTTATATGTGTCATCATAGAAAACATTGCATCTCCATGGGACCTTTATATGTGTCGTCATAGAAAACATTGCATTTCCATTGGACCTTTATATGTGTCGTCATAGAAAACATGCATCTCCATGGGACCTTTATATGTGTCATCATAGAAAACATTGCATTGTCATAGGACCTTTATATGTGTTATCATAGAAAACGTTGCATCTCCATGGGACCTTTATATGTGTCGTCATAGAAAACATTGCATCTCCATGGGACCTTTATATGTGTCATCATAGAAAACATTGCATTGTCATAGGACCTTTATATGTGTTATCATAGAAAACGTTGCATCTCCATGGGACCTTTATATGTGTCATCATAGAAAACATTGCACCTCCATGGGACCTTTATATGTGTCATCATAGAAAACATTGCATCTCCATGGGACCTTTATATGTGTTGTCATAGAAAACATTGCATTGTCATAAGACCTTTATATGTGTCGTCATAGAAAACATTTCATCTCCATGGGACCTTTATATGTGTCGTCATAGAATACATCGCATCTCCATGGGACCTTTATATGTGTCGTCATAGAAAACACTGCATTGTCATATGACCTTATATGTGTCATCATAGAAAACATTGCAGCTCCATGGGATCTTTATATGTGTCATCATAGAAAACATTGCATTGCCATATGACCTTTATATGTGTCATCATAGAAAACATTGCATCTCCATGGGACCTTTATATGTGTAATCATAGAAAACATTGCATCTCCATGGGACCTTTATATGTGTCGTCATAGAAAACATTGCATTGTCATAAAACCTTTATATGTGTCATCATAGAAAACAATGCATCTCCATGGGACCTTTATATGTGTCATCATAGAAAACATTGCACCTCCATGGGACCTTTATATGTGTCGTCATAGAAAAAATTTCATCTCCATGGGACCTTTATATGTGTCATCATAGAAAACATTGCATTGTCATAGGACCTTTATATGTGTCATCATAGAAAACATTGCATCTCCATGGGACCTGTATATGTGTCATCATAGAAAATATTGCATCTTTATGGGACCTTTATATGTGTCGTCATAGAAAACATTGCATTGTCATAGGACCGTTATATGTGTCATCATAGAAAACATTGCATCTCCATGGAACCTTTATATGTGTCATCATAGAAAACATTGCATTGTCATAGGACCTTTATATGTGTCATCACAGAAAGCATTGCATCTCCATGGGACCTTTATATGTGTCATCATAGAAAACATTGCATCTCCATGGGACCTTTATATTTGTCATCATAGAAAACATTGCATTGTCATAGGACCTTTATATGTGTCGTCATAGAAAACATTGCATCTCCATGGGACCTGTATATGTATCGTCATAGAAAACATTGCATTGTCATAGGACCTTTATATGCGTCATCATAGAAAACATTGCATCTCCATGGGACCTTTATATATGTCCTCATAGAAAACATTGCATCATCATAGGACCTTTATATGTGTCCTCATAGCAAACATTGTATTGGTATAGGACCTTTATATGTGTCCTCATAGAAAACATTGCTTCGGCATTCGTCATTGAAAACATTGCATTGTCATAGGACCTTTATACGTGTCCTCATAGAAAACATTGCATCTCCATGCGACCTTTAGGTGTGTCCTCATAGAAAACATTGCATCTCCATGCGACCTTTATGTGTGTTCTCATAAAAAACATTGCTTCTCCATAGGGCCTTTATATGTGTCCATACAGAAAACATTGCATTTCCATAGGGTCTTTACATGTTCCCTCATAGAAAACATTGCTTCTCCATAGGACCTTTATATGTGCCCTCATAGAAAACATTGCTTCTCCATAGGAGCTTTATATGTGCCCTCATAGAAAACATTGCTTCACCATAGGACCTTTATATGTGCCCTCATAGAAAATATTGCTTCACCATAGGACTTTTATATGTGCCCTCATAGAAAACATGGCTTCACCATAGGACCTTTATATGTGCCCTCATAGAAAACATTGCTTCTCCGTAGGACCTTTATATGTGCCCTCATAGAAAAGATTGCTTCTCCATAGGACCTTTATATGTGTCCATATAGAAAACATTGCATTTCCATAGGATCGTTATATGTGCCCTCATAGAAAACATTGCTTCTCCATAGGACCTTTATATGTGCCCTCATAGAAAACATTGCTTCTCCATAGGACCTTTATATGTGCCCTCATAGAAAACATTGCATTTCCATAGGATCTTTATATGTATCCTCATAGAAAACCTTTTCTTCTTCATAGAAAATGTTGGGACACATTTCTATAGGACCTTTATTGGTCATCAACATCAAAACTCTTCTTGTTTTACAACCTAGCAACATAAAAGCAGATATCTGGAATATCATAGAAAGAAACAACTTCATTTGGATTAACAACTTTTTATTTCCATCCAGGGAAACTATAAATGTGCAATATTTGAATATCCATGGCACTGTTTACACATACAGCGTTCATAGTACATTGTATACAATTCAGTAAGCAACCAGAATTATGATATTTATAATCACTCATACACTGTTCATGGTTCCTAGTATATATACTAAAGAAAAAAAGATACGCAACTTAGGAATGTCCACTATATATTGTATGTACAAAATGCTGTTGTTAATCGACTGGTACATTGCTACAGTAGACCTTTCCTTTCGGATAAAAGACTAAAACAACACATAACACGCCGAGAATTATCCTATCAAAGTTTCATTACTGATAGAATACGCATTTGGCTGGAGCAGGTGAGCAAACTTAGGATGTAACATTTTGCAATCTCCTTACATTAAATACAGTACTGAAATGGCTCAAATTTTCAAAATGGAACTTCAGCATTTATGAATTTCGTGTTACAAAGTGTCCTGTGATTAAAACGTCTACAACAGCACAGCTTTGTTCTTTCTATAACTAGCTGCTACACTTTTTTTAAGAAAATATCTTCGGGTATTTCTGGAAAATTACGTTGAATGATTTCTACAGTGTATAAATTATATAGCGGATATTCCCCGAGTTGCATTTCTTTTTTCTTTTAGTATATGGAACCAGATTAAATAACTGTTTTGATAAATCACTATTGTTGGAGATAAAAACAAAACATAACAACATATAACATTACCTAGATATTTCACTAAATATATTACACATTTACCTTAATCTACCACATTTTTCACTTTTGTCAAATGTACACATATGTTCTTGAAGAATTCTGTTTACCATTGTATGTCATTACGTGGTCCGAGTATTAACTTTCATACCCCATCCAACCCCTTCTCCAAGAAGCGAAAACTGGCTTGGCTGGTGTATGAAATAAAACCTTAATTTCGGCTTAAAAATTTTAAATATTGTACAATTAAAACATTTATAAATAATTATAAGCAAGTTATCACATTTTTTCAGTAAATAATGTTTTTAAACATGTTTTATTGTCGAAATATCAGTTATAAAATCCTGCTAATATAAGCTTTCCCATCGCTTAAAGGAATTACGGCGGGACCACGTAATGACACTGATTATTAAAACTATTTATTGGATGGTTTGATTTTTTTTATAAATTCATATTCCATGAAGCATTTGTAGGCAAATACACCAGCAATAATATATATATTTTTTAATATTTAGACAGCAAATAAAGCATTCAATAAATAACTCTTTCTTTTGCATCCATCTGATAAACTTATTTTGCATCCATTTCTGCATTTGTGTTTTGACAAGCTTTTGCGATATAATCAACAGTCAGAAATATGCAAGACACTTTGCTATATTCTATTTTTATAATTATTAATGATGGAACAAATACAACTTATGTAAAAAAAAAGAAAAAAGATAAAAAACAAACAAGATTGCTGTGTGTCCTTTTAACAAAAAGTAATAAATCATTTTCAATGGTGAAATGCCATTGCTCATTTAAACTAAAGCTTGGATTAAAGCTATATACGTTTAACATCTTCATTCTGAGAATATATACAATAACTTCAAAAATAAAGTAACTGTAAATAAAACTATAACTATGAAATCACCCTGGAAACTAAAACTGTAGCACTTTGATATCATATTTATAAAGGAGATCTAAAGCAAGTTCTGATTTTATACTGAAATTATGTAACACTGAGATGTGTTTATTTTAATACAATTAACAGAAATTCATAAAGAGAGAATCTTAAATCAGTGCTCATATTTATTGAAGTTATTAAAAGAGTCGGCAAAAATGATCTGATGCTACAGCTTGCTAAGAAAGCAAAATGTATATCAAAATGTACCGAAGTTTATAATAATTGCCAGCTTGTTTAATAAATTGCTATCGCATCATATTATTTTTACAAAAAACTTGTTTAATAAATTTAACAAATTTTTAACACAAATGTATGACTGTATTTATCACATTGAATACCTCTTGTGGATTATCGAAAATAAAAAAACATTTTCGATAAATTAAAATCGAAAAATTGCAATAAAATCGAAAATGTATATTTTTGTTATTATCTTGTGGATTATCAAAAAAACCATTTCCGATAAATTAAAATCGAAAAATTGCAATAAAATCGAATATGTATATTTTTGTTATTACACTCCCTGCCAATACATTATGTGATAGTATAGCCACATTGTACACCTTGATATCCAGTGTATACATCTTATAATATACCTGGAAGAATCACCACAAAAATTGTGTTATTTCGTTATGGCCACGCATAATACGAGCATTCAGTCTGATAATTTCCTGTTGGTGAAACTCAAAATAAGAATTCTTGTTGCTATTAATAAATTCAACAGAAGAATTTAACATAATAATGATAAAATATTAAATCTTCTGATTGCGTTTTTTTTCTCCATTTATAGAAAACAAATGTATATTGCACATGTGTAAGTGATGCATGTTATTAGAAATATTTATGATTTGTACATTTGTCAGGTTGACTACATGCATGATGGCAATCTTGATTTTTTTAAAATTCGGGGATTCCTATTAGTTTTTCTTCTAAGCCGCGACTTTTAAAATAATCAAGACTGCCGTGTGTCCCATTTAAGAACATTATTTAATCAGCTGAAATTTAAACTATTAAACAAGTTTTAAATAGACACACAGACATTTTGAAGTATTTTGTGAGTATTATTCGTACCTTAATTTATTTATTGAATTCCATTTTCAAATCAAAGCTGCCTTAAAATATTTAAATATCATAGAAATAAAACTTGGGAAATTCATTTTGTATTGCTATTTTCACCAAAAGTTCTTACTAAATCAATGATGTATTTTGAATAATAATCAACTAGTCAAATGCAAAAAAACAGTTCCTTTGAAACCGTTTTGGAAATCATGATTTGCAAATACAGTACAAGAACTTAAGTGTAACGGCGCAGAATTGTTAAGATCAAAATCGCCATTTGTCCCTTTAACATTTTTTTTTTATATAAAGGAGCTCCCACTGCAAAGTACTGAAATATATTTTTTGTCTCAGATTTAAGGCTATTGTAGTCACCCTTAGCAGGCTATGGGTTAAATGGGTTAATAAGTAAGTTTAAAATTACCAAAGCAGAAACAATATATTTATTTGTGTAATAAAATATTTTTTAATTCTTTATTTTGGAAATACCAAAAGCATAAACATAAGCAGAATACGAAAACTTTTGTTTTTAATTATAAAATGTATCAATATACAAAAACGTATAAAAGTATCATTAATTACTGAATTTACAAATTAAAAAATTCCATTTTACAAACAACAAAAATGATAATAATATATATATATAGACAAATGTGTATTTGAAAACTATAATATTGCAAGTAGTTATCAAATGTGTAAGCCATTACCAAATGTGTAAGTCAAACATTCTAGATTCTAGAAATGTCTAAAACCTTCGCTTAAGCTGTGCCATCTTTCTGGCTGTAAAACAGCATACAACAATATATTTCAACAAAAATATCATCCACACATTATGTGTATCATTTTGGTCATTCACAACTTCATTTTTTAATAAGTGTTTATAAAACAAAGATGACGTATAAATAGATGATGGAGGCCATCTTGAAATACCTTACTATTACTGATATGCAAGAACAAATGTGAACATTGTCTTTCAATGCAAGATTTTAATATTAGACAATGCCCCGTAGTAATAGAACAATGGTGGAAATAATATTGAATAATGGATCGTTAGATTGACATTTTATCTGATGGGGTTGGCAATTCGCAAGGACACTTTTCTGAGATCTCTGTTACTATGCCATGCCATATCATAGTTAGGACAATGTAGAGCTGTCAATACCAACGTAAGGAGAATATAGAAGTCAGGAACTCAATATCAAAGGAGAATAAATGTGTTAGGAGCTCCAAATCATTGTTTGGAGAATTTAGGAGTTAGGAGCTCCAAATCATTGTTTGGAGAATATAGGAGCTCCAAAATCATTTTATGAGAATCAAGCTACAAAATCATTGTTAGAATATAGGAGTTAGGAGCTACAAAATTATAGTTAGGAGAATATAGGAGTTAAGAGCTCCAAATCATTGTTAGGAGAATATAGGAGTTAGGATCTCCAAATCATTGTTAGGAGAATATAGGAGTTAGGAGCTCCAAATCATTGTTAGAATATAGGAGTTAGGAGCTCTAAAATCATTGTTAGGAGAATGTAGGAGTTAGAAGCTCCTAATCATTGTTAGGAGAATATAGGAGTTAGGAGCTCTAAAATCATTGTTAGGAGAATGTAGGAGTTAGAAGCTCCTAATCATTGTTAGAAGACAATAAGAGTCAGGACCTCCAAATCTATGTTAGGAGAATTTAGGAGTTAAGAGCTCCAAATCATTGTTATTAGGAGAATATAGGAGTAAGGAGTTCCAAATCAGTGTTAGGAGAATATAGGAGTTAGGAGCTCAAAACCATAGTTTTGGGCCCCAAGTCAAATTCAGACTCAAAATCTCAATCAGTTACATCCTTTCATATAACACTTAGAAACAAGAAATGCATTTTGAATATCTTAACTAGAAAAACAACACCATATTCTGTTACCTAAATCATCATACATTTATACCTATAAAGGCTGCAAAAATTAATAGAATGAGTCTCTCTCTGTGTTTAAATTTTCAAAATATTTCTCGTAGAGAAACATGAAAATTATGATGAGTTAAGCATGCTAACCAAACATTGCTGCTGAACATAAAACTAAGACATTGGCAACTATGCTGCCATCAATGGCAACTATGCTGCCATCAATGGCAACTATGCTGCCATCATTGGCAACTATGCTGCCATCAATGGCAACTATGCAGCCATCAATGGCAACTATGCTGCCATCAATGGCAACTATGCTGCCATCAATGGCAACTTTGCTGCCATCATTGGCAACTATGCTGCCATCAATGGCAACTATGCAGCCATCAATGGCAACTATGCTGCCATCAATGGCAACTATGCTGCCATCAATGGCAACTATGCTGCCATCAATGGCAACTATGCTGCCATCAATGGCAACTATGCAGCCATCAATGGCAACTATGCTGCCATCAATGGCAACTATGCTGCCATCAATGGCAACTATGCTGCCATCAATGGCAACTATGCTGCCATCAATGGCAACTATGCTGCCATCAACGGCAACTATGCTGCCATCAATATAATAGGAATGTACTCTACTTTAAAAGAATTAAAAATAATTATAAAAATAATTATCACAAAACAAACACTGAAACAAGAAGAAGCATACCAAAAACACATTGTTGTATTATTTGTTCATCAAAACTAAACAAGCATTAAAAATCAGTACATGATTACATTTAATGTGCATGGCATTTATTTCCTTGTGACAAAATAAAAAAGAAGCGTATTTACAGGCCTGAGTAAATAATATTTCATCTTCTAATACAGGTTTGTTATTAGATTGAAAATTCCTACCCCCTCCCCACATTATAAATGAGCCTATAGAAAAGAAATTATTAAAAGAATAAAATGTTTTTCGAGCAATATCATTGAATGTTTGTTTTTAGAAAGAAGCCATTTTATACCAAGACATTGCAAAGAAAAAACATGAGGTAAATTACCAATTATGATATTGCATGTTTTGTTTTTAATGAAAATATTTTTTTTATAAAAAGATATATGAAAATATAAAAATAGGGGACCACATATTATTTAATTCAGGTTCTCTAATTTTGCCAAAGTAAAATCTTCTTAATGCTTTAAATTGCCATAATTAACATCAAACTGAGAGCCAAATATTTTGTCTTTGGTATTTCCAGTCTTTGGTATTTCCACAATAATGTCTTTGAATTTATTGGTTTAAAACATATTTCATTCAAAACATTTCATAAATACATTGTAGAAAACATTAACGTCAAAATTTCTTCTTGTTTGAATTCATCGATTTCATATAAATATTTGCCCATGTTTCCATGTCTTGGACTGCAGATCTACATTCAGCTTACCTACTCAGATTTTACTATTAGCTTACCTTCTGTTTTTACAATCAGCTTACCCTAAGTCTTTACAAGTAACTTACCTACTATATTTACAATCAAACAACTTACTGTTTTGGGTTTTGTGGAAAAGGTAAATTTAGCCCCTCTGAAAGATTCCCCGGGGAAAGAATTGGCTAGCTGATTGAAAGAATTGGCTAGCTGATTCTTTCCCCAGAGAAACATTTCAACTCGAATCTGGAGCTAATGCTAACTCATGTGTCCATCACCTTTGGACATTTGTTTCCATGGTAACAATATACCATGTCACCTGCTGTTGGTCTGTTCTTTACCGCAAAATTAAATGTTCAAATCAAGTGTATTCCATCTCGTTGTACTCTGTAACACACTCATTATTTTACACCATTTTTTTGCTGCGAAAGAAAAATGAATTATTGGTTTTGGGTGCCAATGTATGTAAGACTTAGTGTCGTGAGTCAAATCCGTTGAATATTAAATTCCCCCACAGCCCTGCCCTCGGCCAAGATTCGGAGAGCTACATACACAACAGATGCATCTATATCCACACCAGCCATGCCAATTAACTACTGCTGTCCTGTGATACTGATGACAAACTGCCATTGCAGCAAAGTCCACTTCTTTGGTGTCTTGAATAAGTCTTTCACCATTGGCTTGTCCTCTACTATCATTTTCTGTGTAAACACTGAGCCCCGAGATTAACCTGAAATGAAAGTTGTGTGAATACATTTTCAAATGTCTATTCCTTTCTGGTATAAAATGCTTTTTTCATTAACCAAACAAGACACCTCAATATTTTCAAACGAACGAAAACAAACACGTAAAAAAACATATTTACTTTTCCATCTTAAAACCAATTGAACCTTCATTGTTATTTTATACAGAGAGAAAGGACGCATTGCATTTAATACAACTGTATCCTTTAAATATCTTAACACTCATCTTTTTTTTTTTCTGTTTAAAATTCACCACAAATCTCAGAACTATTTTGATTAACATTTATAGCTTTTAATGCACTTGGACTTTTTTCTTGTTTAGGCCCCATTTGAGTGTACGGTGCCCCATTTGAGCGTACAGTATTCCATCTCGAGATATCGTTGAAATCCCTAATAGAAGAAATGTCAAAACTTCAACTTGTTGCAACAAACTCTGTGATGGCTTCATTAGTACTGACCTCTGCATATATCAATTACCAATCCCTGTAACAGAATGCTAATCTAGCCTATTATCTATTTCCTCGTTCATAATTCAACAATTTACACTCACTCTGCATGGAAGATGTTCATTAAATCAATCTAAAAGCCATTTAAAACTTTAAATTGATGCTAAACTTTATAATACTAATTTTAGTAATGGTTGAAAAAAGTAAAAGTGAGAGCTCTCCATTCCAATCAAAAGGAGGTACTAAAATGGAAAAGGTCAAAGTTCACTAATCAAGCAGACTTGAAGCATGGAATTAATAAGCAAGATGGGAATATATTCCCAGTGCTAGGCACGCTGCATGCTTCACATCGTATAATTTTCTGCTATAAAAATTAACAAGTCTACAATTATATAACGAACCATATAACATTTTATGCAACTTGATTGAAAAGTAGCATACAATCTCTACTCATAAATTTAAACAAGGGAAGGACCAATAATTTTTATTGCTTCCAAACATGATATTTGGTAAATTGAGGTTAAAGAGAACAATATGTACTCGAACACAACACTCTAGTTTGCATGACGCATTTCCGTCTTTTTTTATTTATCAACTAATGATTGGGTAAACAGCAAGGCTTAATTTTTCACCTGTTACATGATAAACAACCATTTTATAATAAGTAATATTTAAACATGGTATACACTATTTAGCCAATAATAAATTAAGAACGAATGAATGAATGAATGAATGAATGAGTGAGTGAGTGAGTGAGTGAGTGAATGAATGAATGAATGAATGAATAGTGTTTTACGGCACGTCCACACATAAATAGGTCATAGTGTGCACAAAAACTGTTGAAAGATGATGAAATGAAATTAATGTAAATATATAAAGATAAAAATATTTACAAATAAGCTGACAATAAAATTAAGAGTGCTGAGATAGTTCAGTGATACTCCCTATTTAGCATATATTAACCCTTAACCCGCTACATATATATAATGGACTGTTCTTTCTTTGAATTATTTAAGTGACACAGGGGTGTTTTGGGAAAATGACTGATCAGCAGCTGGACAATGTAAACCCTGATCAGCCTGCGAGTTACTCGCAGACTGATCCGGGTTTACAATGGACGCAGAGGCTATTATAGTCGTGCTTAACGGGATCAAGGGTTAAGAATGGTTCATTACTGCCTTAAATAAATGCTGAATTTCATAAAATATCACAAAATATCATAAAATATTGCTGGATTTTCAAATGTCGAAGTTGAAAAAGGTGATTAATTCTGCCTCAAGCAAAGCAGAGTTAAGTGATTTGTATAATTCAGTTTCTAGACCCATGCCAAATTTCATGAACATATTTCATCGACAATCAAATGATCCATGGATCCAAGTAAAAAACAAACTTGTGCATTATAAAACCCCTCAATGTAATACATACATGTGGCAAATTTCATAAACATATCTCAAGGTATTAATTCACTTGCAGGATCCTGGTTTTGCTGACAGACAGACAGACAGACAGATACCTGATAACAGGAGGACAAAACCAGGCCGGGGCGGCTACAGTCCCCACAGCGGTCAAAACCTAAGTCAGGGACTAAAATAATTTTTTACTTTTGTGTTTATGGATGAAATACTCTTCTTCTGCTACAATATTTCTATTCAAATATTTTATTTATTTCATAACACCCACACAAATGTAAAAAACATCTGAATATTCATGAGGAGAACAATGAAGGAGCGCCTTTGAGAAAGGTGTTTCCAATATGCTGTCAATCAATGGAGACAATTACGTTTTAAATGTGCGCATTTAGGCAGCAGAATACCGATATGTGCACAATTTTGCACAAAAGCAAATGACATATGCCAAGTAGCAAGTCGAGCTTCTTCTTGTGCGATCTTACCATGTTTGTTACGGATCGTGACATTCGGATGTGCACTAATTGCAGCCAAGAATTCATAATAATTTGATATGCTGCAAGTTTCAATACTTCATTTCTATCAGATTAAAAATTATGCACATTCAAAGAGTTTTAGCCAATGAAAAACAGCGTTACAAATCATTTTTTTGTGCATTAACAGCAGCCATTTTGATTTTTTTCAGAGCATGACTGTTGATAGATATTCACATTTAGTAAGTTCTTGTTTTGCTTTATTAGTACAAAAAGTCGTAAAAATTTGTCCAAGAAAAAGTATACCCTGTTCTACAGAATATAAACTAACAAACAGTGACAGAAGTGAAAAAAATAAGAATTCTTACACCTGCTGTATGGGATATTAAAGAACATCCAGAAAAAGTAACAACAGATAGATAGAAAACATTGAAATATAGATTTAAGGCAAAAATTAAGTAAATTCCCAAAAAAAAATTGTGTCCCAGTGTTTCAGAACCACTGCAGATGTTGAAGCGGGCCAAGAGCAGAGGAAATATACAAAACTTATATCTTGAGTCCTGTGTCAAAACAAAACATCCTGTTTAATAATCATATTGACAACATGATTTTCTCTATATAAAACAAAAAGTAGCCTTTCACACAGTTCACATAAAAGGTCGATTACATCAAAAACCATTCTGAAAACTTTATGCCATGTCTGGACATTCTAAGTGATCCACATATGTGTTTGGACAAGGTACTACGAGATCCACATGTATGTTTGGACAAGATATTCTAAGCAATTCACATATGTGTTTGGACAAGATAGTCTAAGCAATTATGTTTGGACAAGATAATCTAAGTAATCCACATATATGTTTCATGTTTAATTCAACCACATACACCTTTGGACGTGAGACCCCTTAATACCAAGTTGCGACCCCATAATATCAAGTCTGTGATGAACACTTGACAAGAAGTTTGTGATGACTCCTTGACAACAAGTTTGTGATGACCCCTTGATACCAAGTTGTGACCCCTTGATACCATGTTTTTGACCCCTTGATACCAAGTTGTGACCCCTTGATACCAAGTTTTTGACCCCTTGATACCAAGTCTGTGATGACCCCCTTGATACTGTTTGTGATGACTTCTTGACTTTTTTTGTGATATAGGCAAACCACCCAATTTTTCCTGAGTAGAACGAGTACTGTATACTTCCTGCCATCCATAAGAATCAACACTTGACAAGTCAAGCTCCCAGTGGGATTCGGACCTGCAGCAGTGAAGGGGTGAGAGGTTTACAGGCAGTGTCTTTACTGTCCCGGTCATGGAAACACTAGGGTCTTACATGATGTCCCGGTCATGTAAACACTAGGGTCTTACATGATGTCCCGGTCATGGAAACACTAGGGTCTTACATGATGTCCCGGTCATGGAAACACTAGGGTCTTACATGATGTCCCGGTCATGTAAACACTAGGGTCTTACATGATGTCCCGGTCATGTAAACACTAGGGTCTTACATGATGTCCCAGTCATGGAAACACTAGGGTCTTACATGAGAGGCAGTGTCTTTACTGTCCCGGTCATGGAAACACTAGGGTCTTACATGATGTCCCGGTCATGTAAACACTAGGGTCTTACATGATGTCCCGGTCATGTAAACACTAGGGTCTTACATGATGTCCCAGTCATGGAAACACTAGGGTCTTACATGATGTCCCAGTCATGGAAACACTAGGGTCTTACATGATGTCCCGGTCATGTAAACACTAGGGTCTTACATGATGTCCCAGTCATGG
This sequence comes from Cyrtodaria siliqua, assembly GCA_037043455.1. Taxonomy (NCBI): domain Eukaryota; kingdom Metazoa; phylum Mollusca; class Bivalvia; order Adapedonta; family Hiatellidae; genus Cyrtodaria; species Cyrtodaria siliqua. Next base: position 4,916 of record JAWPHD010009878.1, on the reverse strand, counting down.
AAACACTAGGGTCTTACATGATGTCCCGGTCATGGAAACACTAGGGTCTTACATGATGTCCCAGTCATGGAAACACTAGGGTCTTACATGATGTCCCGGTCATGGAAACACTAGGGTCTTACATGATGTCCCGGTCATGGAAACACTAGGGTCTTACATGATGTCCCGGTCATGGAAACACTAGGGTCTTACATGATGTCCCGGTCATGGAAACACTAGGGTCTTACATGATGTCCCGGTCATGGAAACACTAGGGTCTTACATGATGTCCCGGTCATGGAAACACTAGGGTCTTACATGATGTCCCGGTCATGGAAACACTAGGGTCTTACATGATGTCCCAGTCATGGAAACACTAGGGTCTTACATGAGAGGCAGTGTCTTTACTGTCCCAGTCATGGAAACACTAGGGTCTTACATGATGTCCCGGTCATGGAAACACTAGGGTCTTACATGATGTCCCGGTCATGGAAACACTAGGGTCTTACATGATGTCCCGGTCATGTAAACACTAGGGTCTTACATGATGTCCCGGTCATGTAAACACTAGGGTCTTACATGATGTCCCGGTCATGGAAACACTAGGGTCTTACATGATGTCCCGGTCATGGAAACACTAGGGTCTTACATGATGTCCCGGTCATGGAAACACTAGGGTCTTACATGATGTCCCGGTCATGGAAACACTAGGGTCTTACATGATGTCCCGGTCATGGAAACACTAGGGTCTTACATGATGTCCCGGTCATGGAAACACTAGGGTCTTACATGATGTCCCGGTCATGGAAACACTAGGGTCTTACATGATGTCCCGGTCATGGAAACACTAGGGTCTTACATGATGTCCCAGTCATGGAAACACTAGGGTCTTACATGAGAGGCAGTGTCTTTACTGTCCCAGTCATGGAAACACTAGGGTCTTACATGATGTCCCGGTCATGGAAACACTAGGGTCTTACATGATGTCCCGGTCATGTAAACACTAGGGTCTTACATGATGTCCCGGTCATGTAAACACTAGGGTCTTACATGATGTCCCGGTCATGGAAACACTAGGGTCTTACATGAGAGGCAGTGTCTTTACTGTCCCAGTCATGGAAACACTAGGGTCTTACATGATGTCCCAGTCATGGAAACACTAGGGTCTTACATGATGTCCCAGTCATGGAAACACTAGGGTCTTACATGATGTCCCAGTCATGGAAACACTAGGGTCTTACATGATGTCCCGGTCATGGAAACACTAGAGTCTTACATGATGTCCCGGTCATGGAAACACTAGGGTCTTACATGATGTCCCGGTCATGGAAACACTAGGGTCTTACATGATGTCCCGGTCATGTAAACACTAGGGTCTTACATGATGTCCCGGTCATGGAAACACTAGGGTCTTACATGATGTCCCGGTCATGGAAACACTAGGGTCTTACATGATGTCCCGGTCATGGAAACACTAGGGTCTTACATGATGTCCCGGTCATGGAAACACTAGGGTCTTACATGATGTCCCGGTCATGTAAACACTAGGGTCTTACATGATGTCCCGGTCATGGAAACACTAGGGTCTTACATGAGAGGCAGTGTCTTTACTGTCCCAGTCATGGAAACACTAGGGTCTTACATGAGAGGCAGTGTCTTTACTGTCCCAGTCATGGAAACACTAGGGTCTTACATGATGTCCCAGTCATGGAAACACTAGGGTCTTACATGATGTCCCGGTCATGTAAACACTAGGGTCTTACATGATGTCCCAGTCATGGAAACACTAGGGTCTTACATGATGTCCCGGTCATGGAAACACTAGGGTCTTACATGATGTCCCGGTCAAGGAAACACTAGGGTCTTACATGATGTCCCAGTCATGGAAACACTAGGGTCTTACATGATGTCCCGGTCATGGAAACACTAGGGTCTTACATGATGTCCCAGTCATGGAAACACTAGGGTCTTACATGATGTCCCGGTCATGGAAACACTAGGGTCTTACATGATGTCCCAGTCATGGAAACACTAGGGTCTTACATGATGTCCCAGTCATGGAAACACTAGGGTCTTACATGAGAGGCAGTGTCTTTACTGTCCCAGTCATGGAAACACTAGGGTCTTACATGAGAGGCAGTGTCTTTACTGTCCCAGTCATGGAAACACTAGGGTCTTACATGATGTCCCAGTCATGGAAACACTAGGGTCTTACATGATGTCCCGGTCATGGAAACACTAGGGTCTTACATGATGTCCCGGTCATGTAAACACTAGGGTCTTACATGATGTCCCGGTCATGTAAACACTAGGGTCTTACATGATGTCCCAGTCATGGAAACACTAGGGTCTTACATGATGTCCCGGTCATGGAAACACTAGGGTCTTACATGATGTCCCGGTCATGGAAACACTAGGGTCTTACATGATGTCCCAGTCATGGAAACACTAGGGTCTTACATGATGTCCCGGTCATGGAAACACTAGGGTCTTACATGATGTCCCAGTCATGGAAACACTAGGGTCTTACATGATGTCCCGGTCATGGAAACACTAGGGTCTTACATGATGTCCCGGTCATGGAAACACGGATGTCCCAGTCATGGAAACACTAGGGTCTTACATGATGTCCCGGTCATGGAAACACGGATGTCCCGGTCATGGAAACACTAGGGTCTTACATGATGTCCCGGTCATGGAAACACGGATGTCCCGGTCTGGAAACACTAGGGTCTTACATGAGTGAAAGTGTATAATAATTGTCTTTAAATGGCAGAGGCTCATATCCTATCATTTTTCATCCAATGAATTTATTAAAGTAAAAAATACACACAGTCACAAAGGAAGTATTCTTTGTCAATTTACCTTTACAACAGTGTCAATTTTAAGAGAAATCATGACGTTGTTTGGTTGTTTACATGACATCTGTAATGTTAAGCGACTTTAATGCACCGCGCTACAAATAAAGTGACACCTTGAACCAAATTTAATAATAATTAAACAAACGTGCGTTTTAAAAAGGTAGTATTTCAAATATGATAAATACTAAGGTCTGTCTGAATGTGTTGTATAATACACCAAGTAAGTAATTGGGGACTAAATGTTTTACTTGTTTACAAACACGATGATTGTCCTCATTGCATATTTAATACACTAGTGTCTTAAGATAAGTAAGTTGTGGCATTATCACAACTCCAGAAGCCAAGCGTTATGGGATAAACATAATTTCACCTAAATTATGTGCATCAATAGGGCCACGTACTCCTTTCTAACCAGAGACGAACACTTGATCACAAGTCAAGAGTGCTGCATGCAATTAGTATAGGGTACAGTGGTCGCAGGGGGACATGTGGGTTTACCTGTAACAGGGTACGGTGGTCGCGGGGGGATGTGTGTTTACCTGTGCACCATCCGTTCAAGACCACAATATCCGTCATCTGGGTCATCAACAATATGGTTTGCTTTAATTCTACCATAAATCGAGTTAGCGTAATTCTCAATATATAAAAAATGATATCGGATGTTATGAACCCAAAATATGAGGAACGAGTTATAGAGAGAGTGATATTAACTATGTTTCATTATATACATGTTTATTTTACGAGTAATAGTGCGTTCGCAATTTACTCGAAATGAATAACTACATTATTATACAATGGCCAAACAGTATTACGGGGGAAGTAAAGGTAACAAATCGATAAATCAAAGCCATTAAAAAAAATAAACGCTCAGACTATTACAATCTAGTAGTCAGCGGTTCCATAAAATAATGGCCTTATAAAAAATACGACAAATTTCCGATACTTGCTCCATCGTCGTTTCGTTCAAATCAATAATTTTGACGCAAAATCGCAGCTGCACACCCGCTTATTAAATGGAAATAAACTGTACAAAGCCTACATATTCGAATAGATTCTCTCAAGGTTTATGCATAATTGACACAAAAATGCAAGAAAATTACAGGTTTAAAAATGTGGTTAACGGTCATGTGCCTGGGATTTTTATTGTCAAGGGTGCAAGTGCTGTAACGATGTAATGTAGAACGAAAGTACTGAGTAACTTGATACTCAAGCTTTTCATCGTAATAGGTCCCACGTGAATGATAAAATTATACGACGACTACTTAATCATACAAGGGTCATTGAGGAAGTGTCACAAGGTCAAGTCACACGGCAACAATGCACTGAGCTCCGCCCCCCCCACCTTCATCAAATATCACAAACAAAATGTGATAATAACTGATGTCAACAATTGTAATAACTTTTTACTCTTTACGTGAAAGATAAATGATATTATCAATAATTTATATCTTGAACGTTTGCGTTCATTACTCTGTGTCAACAAGCGATTTAGGTTTCCTATTACTTTCTCGGAACGTGGAATGTAGTCATCGGTATCGATAAGTATACCGAACTCGCGCCTTAATTTCATTTGACGATCGTTATGTACTATTGTTAACACATGGTTAATTATTCGAAACTGACCCTTGACTATCAATTATGCAACTTTTATGAGTGTAAGCGAACTACCGAAATCAATGACTTGATCGGCAAGAGGAATAATTATGGTCATGGTATACGCCAACAATTTACACAGCTTTTATTCCTCGTTATGTCGACTTTCGGCAATACTACGGCAATCGCTTCACCGTGTACTCCCGTCGTACAGCATATTGCACAGAACAACGTCATGCTAGTTAGCAGATATAACAGTCATTTCCGACGAACAATCTACAACAAGGAAAGAAATCTGACGTGTAACTCTCGCGTCATTAGCATTATGCTTTAAAATGTGCACTGAAGAATAATTGCCTTTATACTAAAACAATTACTCCAGAACAAAACAGATTACATCTTATTATCATGAATTTACAGCATGAACACACTTTGCTTAGAGATATTTACAGTAATTATAGATATGCTTAGAGATTATAGAAC